>OZ012704.1:16062834-16188765 GCA_963942595.1 Cylloceria caligata
ATGGGATACACATTGCTAACTTTCTGTTCTATAGTACAGGACGATACGCAGTAATGTCGGTTAATAAATAAACGTAAGAAAAGATAGACGTGTAAATAAAAAATTTGCACATTGTTTCTTCGTGATTTGCGCCAACTCACGGATGCTTCTCTACGGAAAATGGTTATCTGAATTATTATTTTCTCATAGAGTAATTGGTATAAAAATTTTCAATAAAATTGACAATTTGGTAAAATTACAAATTTCATAAAGTTTAAACGTCTTAATTGTTTTTTACCAAATTTAACATCATTTATCCTTGTATCGTAGCCATTTTGTATGCTGAGTTTCAGTTTGATAAATAGAAATTTACGGAATTTAGAGAAAAAAAATGTTTTCTCGTAAATCTACAAAAATGTATGATTCAATAAAATCTGAACGTCTCGATCGATTCATATCAAACTCAATACCGAACAACCTTGTCCCCTAGCCTATGTTCGTAAAAAGTTTTAACTCGATAGCTAAAAATTAACGAAAGCTAGAAAGCGTACATTCATTCTTCGAAAAATTCAAACAACCATAAAATGAGACACCAGTTAACGATTAGCCCGAAAATTGCACCAAACTGACAGAAGTTGCGACCCGATCCTTGTGCAAAATTTCACGATGATTGAGTAACCCGTTCTCGAGATAAAACTATTGCAATTTTGCAACCTCATCACACGCTCACACGCACGTATGAAATTTTTTTCTAAATATGATTTCTCAACGTTTTGAGACTTTTTAAGTACTCTGACATTAAAATCTCAAGAGGCAAACAAATGTAATAAAAAAAAATTGAATAAAATTAAACTACATTGAACGTTTTAAGTAGAGAAAAGTATGGCTGATCAGTTTTCGCGTAATCCCCATCACTTGCAGATAATATCGAAATATGTAAATTGTCTGTGACCCATAGAAACGATGATTAATCCTATGAGCAGACCGAGTACAAGGACATATCTGTGTTCTCATATACGTTGGAGAGTGTTAAAAGTATATACTGGAGAAAGTTAATGTCAATTATCGGCGGGTGTCGTACGTGCCAATAATAATCCAGATTGCCTCGTTCGAGGATCTTACAATACTGCGGGGTTGAACGAAAGTGCGAGTCTCTTTGGAGCGAGGGACTTATATTTCACGGTTGCGGTGGAGTCGGAACATCCGCCCATCGACTATACTTTCCCCTATGTGTACCTACAACCCTACCGAACTATTGTGGCCGCATTAACACCTTGCATAATTGCTCCCGAACTGCATTTCATTGTGTGTACCAGCAAACATAGCTCATTTGAATATTGGCCTATTCATATCACTCTTCTAAACGCGCGCGCGCGCGCCATCATCCCCGTCGACCGTCGGGCTAATATTTGAGCCGAGTATTTTGCTGGATATCAATCCCATGCAATATTAGTCTCACGAATTTCTCAGGCTGTCAGATTGATAATCATCGGTCCATAATCAAAATCATTTTTTTCATACTCGATATATTATATATTACTCGTAATCGTTCTTTAAAAACTTTAACATTTCGAGAAAGCCACATATATAAACAACGGATAGTTATGGCCTGAGCGTATCAAAGTGCTTAGAGTTAAAATGATTGTTTAAACTCTAATTTAAAAAATAGTTATTACAACTCTAAAATATCTTTAAGATTGCCAAGAAAATTAAATAAACAAGAATGTAGATGAGAAATCGAATATTCAAAGATTTTAGACGATAACTTATTTGTTATAAATCGCACCGCCTTAAGATATTGCACGACCTCTAGTTTTGACGTCAGTAACGTATACGTATCGAGATATTTCACGATAAAAATGCGTAAAAAATTCGTGCAAATAGCCATTTTTCGAAATATCTATTCAAGCGAATTAAAGTAATAAAAAAATATTATTCGTTACATATTGCCTAGGGCATCGTAACTTAAAAAATAAATGTTACAGTTTGTTGTAGTAAAATACTGCGTCTCAGCGTTACGCTTCAAAACTTTATCAATTGAGATGAATCTTTCATAAATGTATTTCGGTTATAAATGTCAGTGACGAAAGCATTAATATATATAACGTTAAGGATATTTTTAGCATTTAATACCTTCGGTCGAATTCAGCTATTCGGTAAACTGAAACAAAGAGGACTATTCGCATTACACTCCAGTAAAATTCCTCTTAAAAATTCCATCACCACTTTCCCTCTGCAAGTTTTCGATAAAACGATCCCCCTATTATTCGGTTATTCTCCCGTACTCTCGTAAATAAACAATTTTACCTCCCGTATCGTCTCTCTTCCCTCATCGCTCTCTCGTAGTTTATGCGACACCGGTAAAATAAAATTGTCAACGGGCAGTAACGATAAACTGCAGAATTCTCGTTCGGGTCACGGTGCTCTCTTGGTCGCGCGAGTCATCATCCTCGCATCCCCAATTAATAGGACCCAAGTGATAAACGCGAGTGCTATTAAGTTTTCACCAATAGAATCGCCGGTTGATAATAATTTTGCCCTTGCTGCAAGCCGATTGGTCGGTGGCTCCGCCCAGGGGTTGGTATCGATTCATCCCCTTGTACGACTCTCTTGGCCGGTATATATATAAGCCAAGCTCCCCAGGGATCACTCTGATAGTCCGTGTGCGAACCTTCACCGGGAACTGTACTCCGCCGTATAAGTAGCTCCACCAGAAAAACATCTGCGAAATAAAATAAATTGTTAAATTAACAAGAACCGCGGAAAAGATAAATCCTTAGTTTTTAAAAGTTCAGTCGTCATCGCGTGTCATCGAAATATGCTGGTAATTTGATCGGGAGCAGTTTTTTCTTCGTTAATCCGTGAACAATTGAATATTCGTCGTGGCTTCGTGCGCGATCTTCGATATGGCGTCTCACCCCGCCTACGATTACGAGGAGCGAGGGCAGCGTCTTGTAAGGGATCGTGTCGGCGCCGCCTCCAGACCCGCCGATTCAACCGTCGCTTGTACGAAGTGAGATTCTAAAATTTATCATTTTATTATTTATCCAGAAATTAACGCACTCATTTATTGGATCTAGTGGAAAAGAAATTTTTTTAACAACTTGCGCATATATTTATAATATTATTCGATTATTTTAGCGCTCAATATTATGTTGATCAAAGCAGCGACATTAGCGGCGAAGATCTCGCGGAATTACCTTCTTGCGTTTACGCAGGAAGACAGACGCAACACGTGGCTCACGCGTCTCCGCACACCCATTCACCATTACACTATCACATGCCGATATCGACGTCAGGTAAATCAATTCATTTCATACTCGCACCTGTCGTAAAAACCCGCAGAAACTCGGTCGCAACACTGTAAACGGAAACGTCTGTCTAACTCGACAATCGAATGGGAACTGAATGAGTTCAGCCTCAATTTTATTTACTAAGTTTTCGGACAATTTATCTAAACAGTGCTAACTAAGCTACGTGCTAATTGAAAAGAAGTTTACAACTTTTCTTAGACTATAAATTGAAATATCATTCTCAGTCAAAAACATTTCATTTAACAGAAAACTATTCTGATAATATATTTTTCAAATGTCACAATTATCGAAAAAATATACCAATTGTCTGTCAGAATAATTGTTTTTTTAGGAAATCTCAAAGTTTACTTAATATCAAGATATCCTACGTAACTTAAAAAATAATAATTCAATTAAATTAACGAAAAAATGTATCGCTTTGTAAAATTCTATAATTAAAAATAATTCTATAATTAAATATAAAGACAAAATATTTATCTATAGAATCTAAGATTATTTAATTGCTTTTTTTCGTTAGGAATTTCAAGTCCTCTGATTCTATTATATTCGAATAATTTTCTTAAAGATATACACTTGAGTATTTATAAAAATTTAGAACAGTTTAAATTGTGGTTGATATATCAATCAATACTTTATATTAGGTTTAAAATATTCGATTCAATGTATTTCCAATGCACGATTTTCACATTTTGCAAGCCGATATTTTTCCAAGGAATTCCAATTTCCCTGATTCTATTAAATTCGGATAACTTTCTTATAGTTGTACACTTGAGTATTTATAAAAATTGAGAACAAATTCAATTATCGTTGAAATAGAAATTAATTTTTTATATTAGGTTTAAAATATTCGATTCAACGTATTTCCGATGCACGTTATCCTTCACCTTTTGCAAGCTCATATTTCTCCAAGTAATTACAAGCTCTCTGATTCTATTAAATTGGGATAAATTGAAATTAAACCCTTCTTAAAGTTGTACACTTGAGTATTTATAAAAACTGAGAACAGATTCAATTATCGTTGATATAGAAATTAATTTTTTATATTAGGTTTAAAATATTCGTTTCAATGTATTTCCGATGCACGTTATCCTTCACCTTTTGCAAGCTCATATTTCTCCAAATAATTACAAGCTCTCTGATTCTATTAAATTCGGATAACTTGAAATTAAACACTTCTTAAAGTTGTACACTTGAGTATTTATAAAAAATGAAAACAGGTTAAATTATCGTTGAAATATAAATTAATTTTTTATATTGGGTTTAAAATATTCGATTTAATGTATTTTCAATGCACGATGTCCTTCATCTTTTGCAAGCTCATATTATTCCAAGTAATTACAGATTCACCGATTCTATTAAATTCGGATTACTTTCTTAAAGTTAAAATTCACTTGACTATTTATAAATATTGAGAACAAGTTAAATTACCATTAATATAGAAATTGATTCTTTATTTTAAGTTTAAAATATTCGATTCAACGTATTTCCAATGCACGATATCCTTCAGCTTTTGCAAGCTTATGTTTCTACTTCTCTTATCGACAATTCTACATTTCTTAAAATATTATATGGCAATACACCTATATTAATTAAGTTTAGACTGCCTCGATTAATTTCGAGAAATTCATTTTAAAAAAAGCTATCAAAACTATTCAATACATCTCTTTAGAGTGTTCATCGACATTGATGTATAATACACACAAAATTGTAATATTGAAGATCATAGCTGATATGTATGTCTTTCGCTAGATCACAATGACGTAGACATGAATGGTGTCGAAGAAAGTTACTATCCTAACGGCAGTCCGTTCAGAGCTCAGAGACACGCTGCAAATATCCGAGAACGTAGACGTATGCTAAGGTAAGAATTATTGTCCTCTTTATTATTTAAAGAACAAGTAGCGTCGCATCGAAATGTACGGTGTACGATTAAACGAGTACGCGGGTTGTAAGTGTGATTGCGAATTTTAGCAGCATCAACTCGGCTTTCGACGCACTGAGGGGACACGTACCGACGTTCCCTTACGAGAAGCGTTTATCAAAGATCGACACCCTCAGGCTCGCGATAGCTTACATAGCTCTTCTTCAGGAAGTTTTAGCAGCCGGACTCGATCCGTTGACATTTATCGAGAGGTACCTGAAAGGACAAATAAGTGGCGTACGCGCCGAATGGAATACTAGTGGTAAGTTGTGATAAAAATTTAATTGTTTTTTGAAGTTCTAAGTTTAGGTATCGAAATAGTAAAAAGAAAGAATAATTTGTAGATTTATTTTTATTATAAAAGCTTATAATGCGCCCAGTATAAAAGTTTTACTTGATAGTTTATTAATTATTCGTCAATAATTACTTTAAATTCAAAAAAACAAAAATGTTATTCATTCGTGTAGACCTTACGGCTCGACTGTCCTGGATAAACTGGGCAAATCTTGGCGTCAATCCGAATAGACGATCGATCCTGACGACTCTCACCCTCACAACGGACAATATGAATTGAATCATTTTTTTCAAACGGCCTGAAACATTTATCAAATACGTTATTATTGTTTATTTACTGTTTTTTTTTGTAAATAATATACTTTCGTATCATGCGCGTTATAGTGCGAAAAACAACTCTGTACAACCCTAGTCTACGTGCAATATATGAGCGAGTTGCATTTCATACGTTATATATAATTAAATTTACACGAACGTGTTACAAGAAGCGTTTAGCTTTATACTAGAGTAAGTAGAATTTCATTTGGAATAACGTTTAAATAAAAACGATGCTTATAAATGTATTTTATTTACCCTGTTTCCGGAACCCTCGCGCTCTGCCACGAGGATGTCTCAAACAAACTCCTACAGACAGCGATGTTCGAAAGTCTTCTTATCATATTGCGCTGAATGTCATTCAAGGGATTCTTATTTAACCATTAGACTTCTCAAAAGCTGATTAAGCGATACAGTTTTGGCGTCGGTTGATCATTTGCAAAACAAAATTGTGCACAATAAAATATTATTCACCGTTGATACGAGTATCCCTCACTGAGTAAAGAAATTGTGATTTTCTCAACAAATCCGGCGGACAACGGACTGTCGAATAAATTTTTAGTCAACGTATCAACATTTTTACTTATCTCAAACGTCAAATTCATCAAACATGTATGTTGATCTGCTGAACCGAATGACTGTTGAAGAAACAATAAAAACTTCGTTGATCTAATAAAACATTTATTTCACAGTCCGTGTCCGCCGTGTTTAATTGAACCAATCAATCTCTTCTCTGAGTACTGTAAAGTCAATTGTTAACGATATTGATCGATACATTTTGAAAATGTCAACAATCATTCTTACACTATTCTACAAATTTTATCAACGCAATACGCTTAAGGCGATGTGACATACAACGGTCGATAACAAAAACTGAATTCCAATTTTGTCAAGGATCGTTTGTCGACAAAAATACATTTTTATGTCATTTCGTATATTAATTCCAACAGAACGTCGACTTTGACGAAATAATTTCAGATGAAATAGCTGATTAACTTCCTTTATTTTACGTTATCGTTAGAATTTATAATATTTATTTCACGTACTCGCACCTGTTGTTCCCGACGGAATCTATAATTTCGAAACGTATGAATTTTTTTACTTAAAGTACGGCAAATCTTAGTTTTGTTATATTGGCGTCGTGAACAGAGGGTGTAAAGTTTATCGCCATTGTCAATTAATATCTCACTCGGATGATTGATAAAGAAATTTGATATTTGACAGGCACAAAATATATCATTCCGACTGCAACATATACATTTTTCAGAACTTAATCTAATATTAAGCCTGCAGCTCCTATATCCTTAAACAAATGTGCAAAGTAAAACCTTGCACATTGCTACCTCGTTACTTTCTACTTTACAAAAAGCTTCCTTCCTGTGGGGAAGTTTCAAATCGATCTTCATATTTGCTCACAGCTGTGACTTTGTAAAAGCTAACAGATAAAAAAAGTATAATAAGGAAGTGCTTTGCACTTTTTTTCAAGTATAATGATAGATTTCCGTCGTATGGAATTCACGCTGCGGTTCTTCTCCCTCGCTCCTCATTGGCCTTCAAAAGTAATTACCAGTAATGAAACTGCGATTAATGACCATAATTGACGACGCTTGTATCGCTGTAAACAGATACACGAAGACATTGTTGGTACTCTACGATTTTTTTAAGGCTTTTGATTGAGTACCGCATGTAGCTCTCCTCGAGAAGTTGGTTGCTCTTCGTTTCTTTGACAGTACTGTGAGCTGGTTTCCAGAATATCATCCAAATTGCATACAAGCTGATGACGATTGTCATGGTCAGATGTCATCTTGGAGAGTTAGCCCGGTTTATGCGTGCAGGTGTTTCGCAGGAGTTGACGGTTGCTGGTCCGCTGCGCTGTTCTCTGGCTTTGTGTAAGGAGCAAGTGACTGGATGTATGAATGCCAATAAAGTTTTTATGCGGTAGGTCATCCAGCATTATATGCAGTTGACGATATCGATAGCGAAATTGAACCTGTAAACAGAGACATAATAGCCGTGCATGAGTAGGTTGATGATGAATAAGTGGAAAATGAAAGCAATTGTCATAAGATCGATGTTCTACGTAAATCTGATCGAGACCTTGTTGCAGACTTCCTGTCGTGAGCATAAATTACAAAGGTGATGAGAAAGATAAGCGATATAGTTTGCTAATTAAGAATGTGCCCCGGGTTTCGTTTATATTGAAACACATAAAGCCATGGTGACGTCTTTGATATTACCTCACGTCGGCGATTACGACTGCCTACTGATCACTGACGTCACGGCGGAGCTGGATCTGGAACCCTGATGCGGATTATTCTGGATGTGAGTTGGGACGCGCACCTAACTCCTCACTATACCGTGCGTTAGGCTGGCCGAACATTGTAGACAGCCGAAGGCTTATGCTTGATATGTTTACCTGCAGCATGAGATCCAATGCATTGAGGGAAACGTAGGGCACCAACTCCGACAACGGCATTTGTGCATTGACTTTATTATTCCACCGAGCCGTACGAACTATGTCGTGTCCTTGATTATAGGTGCGACGTGCGGTCTGTGGAAAACGATCCTTAAGATTGTGCGGCGTCTTCTCCCACGTTCTTTCGGATCGGTCTTTGCTGGAAAATGAACCTGGCACATTACGTACAATTACATACAATTAGGTGTGCATCAGATGCCCTATGTAAGTGGGTGGACGCCGGTTCAGAGCAACCAGATTCGAAGAGACTAAAATGTGCCCCTGTATGCCCTCATTTATGGGGGAACTATAAGCGTTGATATCAATTCAAAATTAAATCTTAAGATTAATTGCATGTATCTAGCTGTGTAATTCCTATCTCAAATGTACTAATAGGAAATGGTATCAATCGTATATTAAGGGGTATAGTCATATTATATCAAGGATGGAGCTGACAACTCTATATATTCATCAGTTCAGGTGCTACAATTGTACATGAAATTAAAAACCGGGTACAACTATTCCGCTATTAGTATGTAGATTCAGAGGTAGAAAAGATTTCATTCCAGGAACCCAGGGAATGCGTATCTCGGGTAGGAGTGGTCCATTTGATCAAGCTTCGTTTCTAATAGGAAATGGTATCAATCGTATATTAAGGGGTATAGTCATATTATATCAAGAATGGAGCTGACAACTCTATATATTCATCAGTTCACGTGCTACAATTGTACATGAAATTTAAAACCGGGTACAACTATTCCGCTATTAGTATGTAGATTCAGAGGTAGAAAAGATTTCATTCCAGGAACCCAGGGAATGCGTGTCTCGGGTAGGAGTGGTCCATTTGATCAAGCTTCGTTTCTAATAGGAAATGGTATCAATCGTATATTAAGGGGTATAGTCATATTATATCAAGGATGGAGCTGACAACTCTATATATTCATCAGTTCAGGTGCTACAATTGTACATGAAATTAAAAACCGGGTACAACTATTCCGCTATTAGTATGTAGATTCAGAGGTAGAAAAGATTTCATTCCAGGAACCCAGGGAATGCGTATCTCGGGTAGGAGTGGTCCATTTGATCAAGCTTCGTTTCTAATAGGAAATGGTATCAATCGTATATTAAGGGGTATAGTCATATTATATCAAGAATGGAGCTGACAACTCTATATATTCATCAGTTCACGTGCTACAATTGTACATGAAATTTAAAACCGGGTACAACTATTCCGCTATTAGTATGTAGATTCAGAGGTAGAAAAGATTTCATTCCAGGAACCCAGGGAATGCGTGTCTCGGGTAGGAGTGGTCCATTTGATCAAGCTTCGTTTCTAATAGGAAATGGTATCAATCGTATATTAAGGGGTATAGTCATATTATATCAAGGATGGAGCTGACAACTCTATATATTCATCAGTTCAGGTGCTACAATTGTACATGAAATTAAAAACCGGGTACAACTATTCCGCTATTAGTATGTAGATTCAGAGGTAGAAAAGATTTCATTCCAGGAACCCAGGGAATGCGTATCTCGGGTAGGAGTGGTCCATTTGATCAAGCTTCGTTTCTAATAGGAAATGGTATCAATCGTATATTAAGGGGTATAGTCATATTATATCAAGAATGGAGCTGACAACTCTATATATTCATCAGTTCAGGTGCTACAATTGTACATGAAATTAAAAACCGGGTACAACTATTCCGCTATTAGTATGTAGATTCAGAGGTAGAAAAGATTTCATTCCAGGAACCCAGGGAATGCGTGTCTCGGGTAGGAGTGGTCCATTTGATCAAGCTTCGTTTCTAATAGGAAATGGTATCAATCGTATATTAAGGGGTATAGTCATATTATATCAAGGATGGAGCTGACAACTCTATATATTCATCAGTTCAGGTGCTACAATTGTACATGAAATTAAAAACCGGGTACAACTATTCCGCTATTAGTATGTAGATTCAGAGGTAGAAAAGATTTCATTCCAGGAACCCAGGGAATGCGTGTCTCGGGTAGGAGTGGTCCATTTGATCAAGCTTCGTCTCTGATAGGAAACCGTATCTATCGTATATTAAGGGGTATTGTCGTGTTATATCAAGGATGGAGCTGACAGAATCACAGGGAATGCGTATCTTGGACAGGGGTGGTCCATTTTGATCAAGCTTTGTCTTATTTGAAAGCCTTTCAAAATCCGTTAATGCGATGTGCCCCATATTTCTCTCAGTCCTCCACGATCGCCAATGGTGCTATCTCACTTGCACTCATAGCAGCCTACAGTACATCACCTTAAGTAATACTTAAGTTAGCATCATGTAACACTTACATTGTTTTCTGTAGCCCAACATTGTTTGGGCTGTGGTCTTTTAGTTTAATCTATAATTAGAAACCCCATACGTTTGTAGCATTAAGGATATAACGAAAAAATTATCTTTGGGAGATTTATAAGGAGCCTTTGAAATTCCAATGTGATAGTCCTACATTTTTCATATAAATTCACTTTGTATCGCGCTCACTGTACGCTTGAAGAAGGAGGTTCTTGTGCGGTACAATCGATTGGAACGGGATGTTCAACAATAAAGTTTGTACTGGTGAGAGCAATATAGTCAGCAAACTTTCAACTTTAGATCAGTTTGGCATAAATCGATTTTTACAGCAGAAGCAATGGGAATTACTAAAAAATTTTCAGACTCATTAAGCGTGCAATCGCAGCTCCGTCTAATGTCAGTTTTAGGTCGTTCCTAACTTATCAGATGAAACATCGGTTAAAACAATTGGAGAATGCTGAGAAAAGAGTTGAAGAGTTTTCTAAATGCCTGCCCACACGGATATATCTGCAAATAAACTGGAAGATGAAACAGCTAAAGTTGTATCGGCGGCAGAGGTATACTAAGCTGGGTATTCCTATTCTCGATTTATCGAACTTACGAAAGGTGTGAGAGATGAATTTCACGAATGGTGCTTTTTTCCAGGTCAATAGAAATGTATTGAGCATTTCAAAATGCATTCTAAAAACATTTTTCAACCTTGATTCTCTAAATGTAGTTTAATCAAAAAGCTGCTGCAAGTATTAATATGCTGAGCAACATTTTGCGCATTTCTGACGTCTCTTAGGTCCAGTTTCAAGCGATCTGATAGTTCCTTCAGCTGTATGTTCATATGAAAAAATTATAGAACACGATAGAACATTTATGTGTTTTGGCTACTTTAATATAAAACGAAACTGAATAAAAGTTTAATAGAAATAATAATAATAATAATAATAATGGACCACTGCCGTACGGGATCGAATCTTTATTACACGGAACGAAGCATTCTACGATAGAGGCAATTGATACATAATTGAGTCAAGTTAAGATCTCTAATGTTCCTATATCGTATCTTTTCTGGTTATAAATTTTTTTTATGCGTTATTCGATTGTAACTTAGTTTACACTTATTTAAATCTCTCTTTGGTAGTTTAAAAGATTTGTCTCCCTATATTGTTATAACATGACGGCATGTTATGACTACGTAATTATAGCATAGAGGCATGTTACGGCTACGTAATTGGAAGTAGAATAATATTCCATCAAGGCATGTTATCTCTATGCAGTTGTAGCATGAAGACACGTTATGACTATGGAGTTGTTGCATGAAAGCATGTTAATGACTACATAGTTGTAGCACGAAGGCATGTTATGACTACACATTCGTGGCACGAAGACATGTTCTGACTATGCAGCTTTAGCACTAAGGCATATTGTGACGACATAGTTGTAGTACGAAGATATATTGTGACTACATAGTTGTAGTACGAAAATATGTTGTGACTACGTACTTGTAGCACGAAGGCATGTTGTGACTACGTAGTTGTAGTACAAAGGCGTGTTGTGACTATGCAGTTGTAGCACAAAGACATGTCGTGACTACGTAGTTATGACTACACAACTACAAGTCATGAATGTATAGTACCGACAAATGTTAGGCAAGTATAGCGAACCAAGCGACACGTAGGATCAATATTTTAAGGTGACAACATTTTTTAATCAAGGTAAGACAATTTTAATCAAGTTAAGATCTTTATACAATGTCCCTATATCATTAATTTTTTTTAGTTCCAAGTTTCGTTTTATGTGTTTCATTCTTTTTTTACCTCTCTCTCTTTGGGAATCAAAGAAATGTCTGCACTTATGTAGTTATAACATGAAGCCTTGAATAGCAACAAATGCCAAAATAGTAGGAAACTAAGCGACAAATAAGTTTGACACTACAGTTTATTCGAGTCACATTCGATCAGAGGGGAAACTTCCATGGACGTGAGAGAAGTGAAAGAGAGATAAATGGCGCTCTCGGCGGAATGAGAGAGACACATGCGTACAAATATTTCACTTCGATTTAAGGTTAAATCTAGTTTTAAGAGTTCACTAGTCCTTGATCGTGGGATGTAATTCTGAGCCAGATGGGTAACGGAAATTCCCAAGTCCTTTAATATTCTGTATTTCATTTTTAATATATATTTTTTTAAATATACGTTTCTGTCGTTTCTTCTTGCTCCACCGCGATCGCCAATGGTGCTTTCTCTCGTACTCATGATCGATCAGCGGTGTCACATCACTTTAAGGGGGGGAGAAATATCCATGGGTTCTAGAGAAACAAAACTAGTATGGCGCTTACGGCGGTACGAGAGAGAAACACTGAGAAATATGTTTTACCTCCCCTTAACCCATTTCACGCACTTATTTTTGAAAATATCTGGAGAGTGAGGCATAGCGTGTCCCATGTAAAAACGGAATTAAATACCAAGTCGTCCGACAGGTGGTTCTGCGAAACTTCAATCAGTACGAGAAAAAAAAAAAAAAAACATTTGAATACCATCCGATATCGCAGAATTACGAACAAAAGCTGATCGTCACAGGTTCCTCCGAATTAGTCCAAGCCTCTCCAAGTATCATTTTCATTTTCGTCCTATCACCTTGTATACGCAGCCGAAGTTGCGTACGAGACTGCACAACAGGTTCAAGTTCGCGCTACGATAGAACGGTAAACTTTGGCGAGTACGACTCACAGTCAAAACCCAGCTGTTTTAATTCCAAAGAGAATTCGAGAATTTATCGACTTACCTGCCAAGACAGAACGTCCATACTACCGATCCAACACTGTTCGCAGTCTACCGAAAGTACATCACAGCAAGAGGTTGCTTACGAAAAAGCTCCGTTTCCATCGATCGATTTTTCTTTTGACAAAATCAAAAATACTCGCAACACTGGAACGTAACTTTAAATGGCCGAGGAGCGAGAGGATACTTCTTATCTAGAATCGAAAGGGTCGACGATCTTTCGCGAGAACGACAAAGATTATGATTTGAGCGTGATAACTGTCATCGAAGAGAACCAGACGATCGTTGGAGAGAAGTACGAGGTGAAAGCAACTGAAAAAATTGATAATGGTGGAAACGAGTCGATTCCTAACGTGAAAACGGAAGTGATAATCTTGGACGAGGCACCGACTGCCAAGATTACGCGAAGTGTTGTGAAAACCTGTGAAAATCGTCGAGTTATCGAGCTCAGCGACACGATATCCAAGATGGAACTTCGCCGACAGTTCAAGGTAGACGTCGCGAGTCGGGAGGGCTCTGCCTGTAGGGCTGGCGACTCCAGGAGGAACCTCAGCGGCGGCGCCGACGACGACGACGGGAGCGCGGAGATACTGTCGAGACTTCCACCGGGAACAATATTGATAAAGCAGAGCACGAGCAACGCGACTACCAGGACATGCGGTCAGGAGGACAGTGACTACGTGCATGACTCGTCGAAGGATTCGACTGAAACCAACAGCAGCGGAAGTAGCAGCGCTACGTCATTCACCGCAGTTGGCAAGGTCAAAAGGATGCAACACCGTGCCGTCAGAAATAAAAAGTATGAGAAAAAATGTAGAATATTAAGTCCACAGCTGATATAATCATCGAATGAATACATTAAGATGGTGTGGCATACCGAATGAGTCACAAAATAACGATTTTTCTATTTTCTCAGATACATTTAATATTGCAGACAAAAGCAAATTAGGTTTGGATGCGTCTAGTCATCCTGCACGTGAACCGAATTTGTTTTTACGTGAAATATTAACCGTCTATGAGAAAACAGGAGTAAGGCAGATATATACCGACGGAGTCTTGAATACAGTAGCTCCGACGGTAACAAAAACTGTAATGCAAATTTCTTCGCTGCGATTGATCTTTCGGATGAAAGAAGAGAACGATCAACTGCGTTTCACAATTCTACAGTTTACAGTTATCGTCTTTTATCCGAACGATTAACCATGGCGGAGAAATTTGCAAAGGGAATATGCTGCTATCTCTACCGCACGTATCGTCATCCGACGGAGATAGACGACATATAGCGTATCGTCTTAAGGCTATGTGACACACCCTTCTCCTCGCCGATTGCAAGCCCAGTCGCCATAACAAGCTGTTTACCTATTTTTTTAAGGATGCAGGATATTTGTGAACAAAAGTAAATTAGGTTAATGTTCGTAACGAATGAACGAAGAGATATCGAATTAATTTTTATCTAGAAACCCTCGAAATCTTTAAAAAAAATAGGTAAACAGTTTTTGATACCTACTGCGGTTTTTTACATAACCTTAAGGGGCGGTAACCAATGTCTCGAAGACTCTACCTCTAGAATAGCTTTTGACCGACAGGAACGACTGATGCAATTCGTCAAAATGCAATTCGAGAGATTGAGTCTTCGGTACATTGGTTACCACCCCCATCTTAAGGTGATGTGCTACTCCTCAGTCGGTAACAAAAATTAATGCAAATTTCTCTGCCATGATGGAACTCTCGAATAAAATAGGAGAATGGTGAACTGCGACTTACAATTCTACAGTTCACCGTTCTTATTGTTGATCCGAAAGATCAATCGTGGTGGAGAATTTAACGATGGGAAAATTCTGATCATTCTGCTATTTCTCTCGTACGCATGGTGATCTGAGAGGAAAAAGCGTCATGTAGTACGTCGTCTTAAGGTGAAGTGGAACATGTATGCGTGCATGAGCGATGGGACCAATCGTGCGATCCCGAATTTCTCTGCCATGGTTGATCCGTCGAATTAAAGACGATAACGTCCTGCAGAGATTCAGATCACAGTTTTTGTTACCGACCGATTAGTTTCTCATTACTTTAAGGTTATGTAACATACCGCAGTCGGTATGAAAAACTTATTTTTACTGGGTGGTAACCAATGTCTCGAAGACTCAATCTCTCGAATTGTATTTTGACGAATCGCATCAGTCATTCCTGTCGATCAAAAGCCATTCGAGAGATTGAGTCTTTGAGACATTGGTTATCGCCCTCTCTCGAATGGCTTTTGACCGACAGCAACGACTGATGCAATTTGTCAAAATACAATTCGAGAGATTGAATCTTCGAGACATTGCTTACCACCCTTTTTACTCATGGGTGCCGGTGGTTTTCTAGATGAAAGCTAATTGGGTATCTCTTCGTTAATTTGTTACGCACATTAACCCAATTTCCTTTTGTTCCACTCAATATTGACAGTTCACCTCAAATCTTTCAACACATTTTTCTCGAATCCAAATTTTTGTAAGAATGTCAAAGAGTGAAGCTCACTGCGTGAATGCGGCAAAAAGTGAGCCTTCGAAATCTGAGATTTATCGGAAAATCTGGTTCATAGAAATGTTTATCTCTGTTTCTCGCAATTGCGGATTCTCGGACCATGGATCGGTGATTTGAACTTTCCCTTAAGAGGAGGCGAAATGCTGCTTCACTTTTACTCCGCCGTGTCCGCCATACTAGTTCTACCTCTTTCGCACTCATGGCTTGGTTTATAGGTTTCGACTCGCCTTAAGATGATATGCCACCCCTCGGTCGGTAAGAAAAACTGTAATGCAAATTTCTCTGTCGTGATTGATCTTTTAAATAAAAGAGAAGACCAGTGAATTGCAATCTACAATTTTACAGTTCACCGTTCTCATTTTTTATCCGAATGATCATTCGTGGCGGAAAAATTCGCTATTCGAAAAAACGACGACATACAATAAATCGTCTTAAAAGCAAACGTTATTTTTTACTGGCTCACATTACTTTACGAGTCTATAATATAATTGGTGTAATTAATCGGTTTCTTGTCTGTTCCTTTTGGCAATAAATGTCACATTTAAACGTTGAAACTCAATAAAATCATAATGCCAAGCAACCACAGTTTATAACTTTTTAAAATAATGTTCCTCTACGTTGTAATAAAAATAGAGCTTTCAGTCATCATCAGTAAGAGATAAAATAAAATATAAAAGAAAAATTAAGAGAATGCCAGTGGTCGTTTCTTCGATTCCTAGATGTCCTAACAGAGGATAATTCGTTCGCATATACGTTTTAATTCTAGAAGACACAGCGAACACATACAAAATGTTTTTGTAATACACAAAATGGTCCATTCACTGATCGAAATACATTATAAGTTGTAAGGCTAGAAGGATGAGTAGAGGTTATAGATATAGATAAATTTTCGCCGAATGAATTTGAACTTGATATCGATCACTTTGCAGGATCGTCGAAGTACGACGGAATCCTGTTCGTAACAAGAAGAAAAAGCCCATTGACGAGGATTTTCTACGCCCGAGGCAACGTCTCTTGTCGATAAAAAGAAAAGGAGGATTCGTCGTTGATCCCGTAACTCGAAAACGCGTCAAGACCGCGCCTGTGCCTTATATGAACACGAGATCAGTGACAAGAAAGATGTACACGGTTGGAGCGACCTATCAAGCACCTACCATTCACGACGCGATCGAGTGGAAGGAGTGGCCGGCACATGGGATGCACGAGAGGCCGGTTTGGCACCCCCAGTTTGGTTTGGCTTTCGGGTACAACGATCGACACTTCCTCAGCCTGGATGGTCGAACTTATCGCGAGATTATAGACGAACCGGTCATCGAAGTCGTCTCGGTGGATCCTCATCCCGAGCGCGGCCTATTCGCGGGTGGTAAGCGAAAGCTCGAAAGAATGCGATCGAAGAATTCCTCGGATTATATCGAAACGTGCGACAATAAAGTATCCACGACAATTTCTAACGAAAGTTCTTTTGAAGCTTGTATGCACGGTAGTTTACATTCGGTTTTGGCCTATTGCGCACGAGTCGTGACGCCGACGTACAAAAACACTGTTGACACGAAACTTAGAAAAATTACGCAATCGAGCGATATTCCGGATATTAATAAATCCGCAGAAGCACCAAAAATTTTGCCCGATGTTACTAAAAGTTTTCGGAACGAAAGCAAAATCGGTGTACAGTCTCTATCAGCGCAAGCTACGTCATCGACTAAAATATCTGGACTGTCGCATTCGTCGAGTACGAGTTCGTCGTCCTCCGAAGTACCAAAGTGTCTGGTCGTACCGAGAAGAACGATAAGCTTCACGAACGTGCGAAATATCCAAGGCAATATTTTGCAGGAAGTCTTCGGTCGCGCATCGAAGAACACTTTAATATTTTTAAAGCCGACCGATCCTCCCTTGAAGCCAGAGAAGATCTGCACAGCTGCGAAAGCTTCGTCCGTAAAATTGAACGCCAAAAATTCTGTAGAATGTGTGACGGAGGAGTTGAATCTAGCGAAGCTCGACGATAATGCGATAAGCGACGAAGCACTCATGGAAATGTCGTCGATGTACAATAAAATTTTGCCAAACGAGGAGGTCGAGAATGCTGTAAAATCTGCCGGTGAAGTTAGAATTCCGATTACGGCTATCGTCGCGACAAAAGCCTCGAAAATATCTCCAAGTGCGGAAGCAAAAGATTATCAAACTCTCAATGGGATTCGGGCTTCCTATTCAGGATCCCGCAGTCAAGATGGCATTGGATCAAAAAACATAGAAATGGCGCGTACTTCGCGATTCTCGAACTCGAATCAAGCTGCCGAAATCGCCAAAATCCTCGCTGAATACAATCAGAAAGCTGCGAAGAATCCGGGAACGAAAAGTACGTGCTATACGTCGGCAAAGGTGTTGAACGCGAGACCGACAAGCGCAAAGCCAGGGAAATCGGAAAAAGATTGCGACGATAATCAAGGCAGTCGGACGACGTTTTTGTCGGTTGTTGAACAACCGAAAAGGATGAAGAGAGATGAAGTTGGTGGAATAAAAACGTATCGCGGAAGTGACGTATATTCCAAGCAAGAGAGTAGCCTAAATCTTCCGACAGCTGCAGATAACGCTGTTAAAACAAATATTTCCGCTAAGCCTGAAGAACCTGCAAAAAATGTGGACGATAATAGCCGAGCGATGGATCTGTCGACTGCAAAGTCGCGGGCAACCGAGGTTGAACGGCACACGGAAAGCAAACCGGACGAATCGATGAATCGACAGTGGCTTCAGGAATTAATTGAGGATACTGCCCTCTTGTACTGCGCCGCAGCGGGCGTTCGTCAGGATGACGTTGTAAATTACCTCGACACATTAGATTCCACGCAAAGTATAGAGTGGTTGGGTTCGTGATGGTACACCTCACGTGCATTATTAGTCTTGAACATTTACAAACAAAAACAATTGAAAAAAAGGCTGTCAGTGCGAGGGCTATCAATGAAGAGATTTAGACTTTTAGTTACACGATTCGATCGTGACACGCGCATTAAATAAATTTATTTATTTGTTTATTATCTTGAAAAGTATCATCAACTTCGTATTGTGCTGACTGATCACTTAAGTTTTTTTTTAAGTGCACTGATCGTACATTAAGTAAAGAATTACTTCTAATTTATAACGCTTACAATGAACTTTAAAGATATATAATGAAGGTGAATACGAAACTCGGATGGTTCTTTGGGTTTCTTAAATCTTATGTTTCTTCGTCGTGAGTACGATACCGTCGTTTATGCTGGCGTGAATGAAGAGCATGCAGACGACGAGGATCGCCAAGTAGAGGAACATCAACGCCACAATACCGAGACTTCTTTGTCAATCTTTGCTGGATCTTCGTTTGCGATGTCCGCGCCTTTGAAATAGCAATTGTGTTAATAGTTGAATCAAAGAAAATGGGAAGATTATTTAAAAAATGATGACTAATACTTAATTCTTTCGTGCTCCGATGCGCTGCATTCGCTGCGACTCTTGCGATCATCGATCGACGTGTCCGAGAATGACTCAGTCTCGTCGTTCACCCTCTTCCCCGAACTCTTGCCGCTATCGTCGTTCCATATTTTAACGCTATTCTTGGGGCCTTCGCTACATTTCTTTTCTCTCTTAACGGCCGATTTTCTCTCTGTTCTTTTCTTACTCCGCTGCTCGTCTTCACTCGAAGCTTCTCTCTTCGATTCCTCCCGATGCGATGAATTCCTCTTGTTCTCGCGTTTGTTCGTCTTATCCTGCTTCGAGGAGTTTCGAGAACTCGAGGTCGAGTATCCTGTGTCCTGTCTCGTTTTTCTGTGGTAGTAAAATTCTAAGTTAATAACAATTAACTTGCAACCCTTAGAACGATTTAAAACATCAATTGTGTTATTTAAATCCAGAAAGTCGTATAAACTGTATGCTTATAGGTGGACTAAGTAAAATGTCGATTTTTTTCAATTTCGTTAACCAATTACAAGATCAACAATGAAGAAAAATGTTAAGAGTAAACATTAAAGTTAAAATTCGTGCTGATTGGTCTCTTCTCAGTTATTGGCACACAAAACGCATTCGTACAAATTGTAAAACTGATAAGTATATCGTTGACCCTGCTTGCTTTTTTTTGTTTAGTTGGTTCTAAAGGTGCGAATTTATATCCAATGACTCACACGAACCTTTTGCTCCGTTCAAGATTCTTGGGCGAAAGCTCGTATCTGTCTAATTCCTCGGTGGAGTCCTCGGTTTCAGTTGCGTTTATTTCAATGTCTCGAATACGTCTGTGCTTTCGTCTTCTATCATCCGGATAATTCTTTTCACGAGAATCCTTGTACATGTCACTCCGAGATACGATACTTATACTCGGCATCTCGTAACGTTCGCTTCTCTGCTTTCTCTTGTTCCTTTTGTGATTGCTCTCGCTCTGAACGACGTACAACCGGTACAATTGAAGCAGGATCACCAGCGTGTTCTTGCACGTGAAGAATATATTCATGTAACTGACTATCTGGTAGTGAATAATGAGAATGAGACGAAAGGCGAGAAAGGGACCATCCTGAAGAAGCATGTTAAGCGCGATGCCCCACACGTCGATGCTGCAACAATTTGTCTCCGTTGGAACTTTCTTCTTTATCGCCGTGCCTGAAGAGAGCCTCGACTTGCGTGATTTCGTTGCCGTGAGAACCACGGTAAATTGCATCAGGGACCAAGACCATATACCCAGAGTCAAATAAACGAGGACAGTCTCACGAGCTATTTTGTCCTCTTTGAAGGAATCAAAAAATTCAATAATATCAGCTGCAGTGCCAATATAGACGAGCAGCAACTGACTGAGTTGATCGCGAGTCAGATCACCCTTTGGCAACATCCATCGACCAATTATCAGAATCAGCATCAGGAACTGCTCGATTAACGTTACCCAGGTCTCCGTCGATATTTGAATATCCGGCAGGCGAAAATTTACCTTTGGAAGAAATAATCGTCAATTTTGCTCAGAATGGGCATTTTTTTAAACGTCAGCTCTATATACTTTCGTATACGAACGGCAAAGGTACATTGGATGTTTGACAACCAAAAGAACTTTGTTTAGGTGCAACTTTTTGTTGTAATAATATTTTTTTTTACTTTTCAACGTAGAAATGTTCTTTGAAGTATTACGAATACCATGGTGTGAAATAAATACATTTTTCTCATTTTTCGTTTCAATTAATTACCTTTATCAATAAATGTTTTTACCTTTTTGCAAAAAATACATAACTCGTTGAAATTTTTTTTATTTTTCTATGAATCTTGCGGTATTTCAAAGAGACAAGATGACACCATTTCAATTTAAATACACCACAGTCATTCGTAACAACAAGTATAATTATTTAAAGACCTCAAAGTGAGGCTTTTTCAACAAAAAAAAAACGTAATTATAAAGAGGAACGAAAGCTCTATATGGAAAAAATGCTGTTTTTGCCAATCGCAAAAACAAGTTGTATTAAATAATTAATATATACGAACTAGGAATACGGAACCATTGAAATTCATCTGGATTTGAAACACCCAATGTACGGATTCGAGGATTTATATATAACGAATAAATAGTACAGCGAGTACACTTCAATTGTAAAACAACGATAATGAGTTCTCTCAAATCTCTGTATCAGTTCTCGTAGTCGTTATTTATTTATTAAATAATATAATTAAGTTGCAAAAATCGTGTTACAAAATCATATGTGAAGAGAACAATAAACTGTACGATAATTTAAAGAAAAAGAAAAACAAAACGAAATAGAATATAAACGCAGCAAGAAAAATAAAATAAAAAAGGAAATTAAGTGCAACGGAAGAAAGACAAAAGTGAACGCGGACGAAGAGGAGTTTTTACTACTTTTACTTAAGTAATAAGCCCTACCCCAAAAGCTTTCTCCAAATGCCTCAAGTCCTCGGCTGCAAGATTAGTGAGATCGAATGTTTCGGTGATATTTAAATTGGTCCCACGAGTTCGCATTCTTCTGTCCACTTTGTCCAATTCCAGGAGCCATATAGCTGGAACAACGCTACCCAGGTATAGGAACACCGATGGACAAAACCTGCGAATGAATCCATTTTTCGTTAGAATTAAAGTAGATGACGCGCTTCGGACTATTCGAATCAGTGATATATTTTTTTAAAAGGTTTCTACATTTTTTGTTGGTTTTGTTATTGATTGTTCTGAACGGTAGCGTGCAAAATCTGTTGTTAATGTATAAATATATTTACAGCCAAGTACTGTAGCAAAAAAAAAAACAAGAATGCAAATTTGGAATCTGCACATTGCTTCCTCGTGATTCTGACCGATCCACAGAATATCCTGGACGGGTAATGGTTGTCTTAACTCTGGCTTCCTCGTAGAGGAAGTGGTATTAACATTTTCAATATAATTGCGAAAAATTGGAATTTTCATAAATTTGAACCCCTCGATCGTTTCTTACCAAATTCAAGACCAAGTATCTTTGTCCTCCAGCCAATTTTTATGCCAAGTTTTAGTTTGATAGACGGAAATTTACGAAAGTTAGAGCAAAGGTATACTTTTTTTTCGAAAAATTAAAAAAATGTATGATTCAATAAAATCTGAATGTTGTGATCGTTTCTTGCCACCAAACTCAATACTGAATAATCTTGTTCCTTAGCATATTCTTGTAGAAAGTTTTAGCTCGATAGCTCAAAATTTACGAAAGTTAGAGAGCGTACACCCTTTTTTCGAAAAATTCAAACAACCGTAAAATGAGAATCCCGTTAGCGATTTAGGCGAAAATAGCAGCAAACCGACGGGGGTTGCGATCCGACTAGTGTGCAAAGTTTCAGAATGATCGCTCAACCCGTTCTCGAGATATAGCACAATTACAATTTTCCAATCTAATCAAACACACACGTACGTACGGACATTTTTTCAAAATATTTTTGATCTCTCGGTGTTTTGGAACATTTTAAGCACTCTGACATCAAAATCTCGATAAAATTCTTCTCACGAGAACAAGGTTTTCTCTATGAGGAAGCAAAAAAGAACAGTGAAACATGCTAATGATCGATGAAACATTTTTTCATTCATTTTTAAAAAAGAATAAAGAATAAAATTAGTCCGATTATGATGAGTTCTTCCTTCGATTATGATCGTGTTCTTTATTGAAATTTTTATTTTTTATAGTCGATAAAATGTTATAATCGTTCGATTATCCAGTGTTAAGTAAACAAATGGTTGTAACTTTTAAACAATTAATAATTCATAAATGAAATAAACTGTTGTATCAAAATAAACGGACGAACAAACATCTTTCCGGAAATTAATATAAATCGGTCAATATTTCTCGTATTAACAACATATATTGCTATGCAAATTATCCTCTAAAATCGGTAAACAAACGACCAAAAATTGTATAACTAGTTTTTTTTTCTAAATTAGCACCTGTTTGACTATTAGCGCGAAGTGCTCCATTCCCCTTTAATACATTAATATCGAATTGATCAGAATCTTTCCAGCCTATCATAAACATCTAATAGGGTCAGTCTCACAGACCTTACGAAGTCAATATTTTTCGACCTCCTTTCTTCGGCGATGTGCGAAGAAGCAGAGGAGGAACAGATACAAAGTATACACCGGCAGGTGGGACGCCCGGGAGTAACTAATGCTCAATTTCCGTCTGTCAGAGTGGAAACGCCGAAAAAAAATATATCAGGGGTACAAATTGAAAATGCGGGTTTGATAACAGATGGCGTTACTAACGCTATACGCATCAGGCAGTACTGTGACTATGTTCATGTCAAAGCTACGTCTTATAGCTTTAATTTTCAGTATGTGTCAATTTGTCGCAGTGTCAAATTCATAGTTTTTTTGAGCTCTCAATATGTCGAGTTTCGTGCCAACAAAACAGCATTTGCGGGAAGTTTTAATTTACTTCTTTAATTTGAAGAAAAGTGCTGCTGAAGCACATCGATTGGTCTCCGAGGCTTATCCGAGTCATGTTCCATCGGTTTCAACGTGCGAGAGATGGTTTGTGCGGTTTAGAAGTGGTGATTTTGACGTTGAGGACAAAGAGCGGCCGGGCCAAGTGAAAAAGTTTGAGAATGCTGAATTGGAGGCAATACTCAATGAAGACTCGTGTCAAACTCAACAAGAGCTCGCAGATTCATTGGGAGTGACACAACAAGCCATTTCCCATCGTATAAAAGCCCTCGGAATGATCCAAAAGCAAGGACATTGGGTGCCGTATGAGCTGAAGCCGAGAGACGTCGAGCGCCGTTTTTTTGCATGCGAACTGCTGCTCGAACGGCAAAAACGGAAGGGTTTTTTGCATCGCATTGTCACTGGTGATGAAAAGTGGATCCATTACGATAACCCGAAGCGCAAAAAATCATATGGTTACCCCGGCCATGCATCATCATCGACGGCCAAACCAAATATTCACGGCGCCAAGCTCATGCTCTGTATTTGGTGGGACCAGCTGGGTGTGGTGTATTATGAGCTATTGAAATCGAACGAAACCATCACAGGAGCACTATACCGAACTCAATTGATGCGTTTGAGCCGCGCACTCAAAGAAAAACGGCCACAATACGAGCAAAGACACGACAAAGTAATTTTGCAACATGACAACGCTCGGCCACATGTTGCATCGCCGGTCAAAACATACCTACAAACGCTGAAATGGGAAGTCTTACCCCACCCGCCGTATAGCCCAGATATTGCTCCTTCCGATTACCACCTTTTCCGATCGATGACACATGGCCTAGCTGACCAGCGCTTCCATTCTTACGAAGAAGCCTAAAAATGGGTCGATGACTGGATAGCAGCCAAGCCGGCCGAATTTTTTCGCGACGGTATCCGTAAATTGCCAGAAAGATGGGAAAAAGTTGTGGCTAGCGATGGACAATACTTTGAATAATTCATTTGTTACCATTTTTTCAGAATAAACGTTCAAAAATAGAAAAAAATCCCGCATTTTCAATTTGTACTCCTGATATATACATGAATACTGGAGCGACGTAGGTTTCTCGTGCAGTGACAACGTCTCCTTGTCTGACCCCGTAAAGCTTTATGCTCCGGAAAATCGCCTTGTTAGCTCAACTTCGTTACGACGAATTGCCCTTCCCCTTACCCTCTTACCTCCTCACCAATATTCTACCTTGGAAAATATACCTTGTAATAATTTGACAACAAATTTGTGTCTTTCACTGTCTACGGTCCTCACCATTTCCATTCCTGATTTTCTTTTATCGTCAAGGTGAATATTCCCTCGAAGAAGAGAATCAGAATCGGGCAGCTCAGATACCAGTACAAAGAATTTTTCTTGAATGTTGTTACTTGCCAAATTGCGATGAAACCGTGAGACGCGAATACCAAACGAGTTATTATTGCTTTTACAGTTGCTATGAATTTCGCCATTTTTATTAATTAATTAATTAATTAATTTTTTTTTATTCAAACACTTTAACACGTGGTTTAAGATATTGGGTTATTACATTTTGTACGTACAATCGATGACTTGCATTGAACACATATAGTTAATTAGAGATTAAGAAATTTGTAAGTAAAAAATATGATGATTATCATTTTGCGAGTAATGTGCGGTACCCATGAATAATAAAAGGTGCGAGAAATATCATCTGATATTATATTACTGTGAGAGAAAGAGCAAAAGGTTCTATGACCGCGAAGATCAAGGTCCAATAACACACTGCGTGGGTGAATCCCTCGAGATCCCCGAAGAGCGAGGATGTTCAAATAAACGCGCGAGCGCGTTGTAAATGGAAACGTTCGCGCCATCTATCGTAAATTCTTGAGACTCGTGTTCATTGATGTTTGAGGGATGGAAGTAGATTTTTTTACAGACTTTGGTCGGTAAAAAAGGTTATTTCTCATAGTCCTACACTGTATATCGTTGGATGTCAACGATGTACAGGACTATAATAGAAACATAAACACTACGATGTCCGGACGGATTTCAATTAAAAACATGAAAAAAAATGAAAATAATCGTGTATTACTGATCATGTAGAAAATCAATATCAGCTTTTTTGCACTTATGAATGTTTTTAGGTCTCCCTTTAACGCGATGGGCTACCCCCTCGATCAGTAACAAAAACTGTAATGCACATTTTTCTGTCACGATTGATCTTTCGAATAAAAAAGGAGAGCAGTGAATTGCGTTTTACAATTCTACAGTTCGTCGTTCACATTTTTTATCCGATAGATCAATCGTAGGGGAGAAATTTGGGATGAGAAAATTGTGCTATTTCTCTCGTACGCGTAACGATCTGAGAAAGACGACATGACATATTTCTGTCGGTCTCTCTCGCTCCTCTGCGATCGCCAACGGTGCTATCGCACTCGTACACATGGCAGTTCAGTCGGTATAGCATATAACCTTAAAGGAAAGTGAAACATCCATACTTACACAGATGTGCTGCTTCTCTTTCACTCTGCAGTGAGCGCTATACCAGTTCAATCTCTTTTGCACTCATGAATGTTTTACCGCTCCTCAAGCTATGTGCTGCATGTTGTCTTTCTCTCTCAGATCGCGATGCGTGCAAAAGAAATAACAAAATGTTTCCATCCCAAAATTCTTTGCTATGATTGATCTTTCGGATAAAACATGAGAACGGTGAATTGTAGAATTGTAAAACGCCGTTTTCCTCTTTTACTCGAAATATCAATCGTGTCAAAGAAATTTGCGTTACCAGCTCTTGTTACCGACTGAGGAGTAGCACGTTATCTTAAGGTGATGTGTTATGTACTAACTGAACCGTCATAAATGCGAATTGGCGATCGCGGTGGAGGGAAATAGACCGACAGAAATGTGAAGCACATCACGTTAAGTCGATGTGCTACCCTCCCATCGGTAACAAAAACTGTAATGAAAAAAGACAAAAACGAAGAACTGTAAAATTAAGAGAGACATAATTCACCGTTCTCCTCTTTTATCTAAATAATCAATCGTCGCGAAGAAATTTCCATTACAGTTTGTGTTACCGACCGAGGACTGGAACATCATCTTAACGCAATAATTTTGAATTTGCTTACTGCAATAGTTACTTCGTATTGTTTTTTGGGAACCTAAGACAAACGCGCAAAGATTCCTCAGAGGGACGTACTTGTCAGATTTTTTAAGTTGCCGTGTATTTTTTGTTCAAAACTTTAAATCGGTTGTCAATGTTAGAAATTGTGCACCAAGCGACCATCGTTTCTCAGTAGATTCGAAGTAAACCGACTTAAATGTACTTCACTTGGATGGTCGATCGGTTCACGAGGGTTGCACTCGACATCGAGTTGTATTTCTATGTGAAAACGAACTATTTTAGCCTACAGGTAGGACAAACGAAACTGAACAAGAGCAAGTAGATCGATTTTTAAAAAACGCTCAAACGCGTCAACGATCCTGTCCGAGCGCCATCTGTCGTCAACTGTAATATTCGCTTTCTCTAACGTTAGTGCAGTTTTATAGAGACGTCTCGTGCTCGCATTAGAATCAACCGGTCAAATGGATATTTTCCGGCGTCACAATTAAAAATATGACAGTCGAGTAGCGAATTCGAAAGCGGCGATGCCCTAGTGTGCAGTGTCCTTTCGCGTCCGGTGCAGTCGGGCGTGTGTCAGTCGTCGTTTAGCTTTTACTGCGAGTGGATACAACAGGTTTCCTGTAATCAGTGTTCCGTCGCTGTCGAAAAAACGTACATCAAGTTTTAATTAATAGTTCCGAAGTGACTGGACTTTCGATCGTTCGATGGAGGTTGTACGTGAAAAATAAACAAGTTTAATGGTACTCGGGCGCTGCTCTCTCAGCTCTCTGTAGTACCCCGCGATAAGGTGACACGTAGTCATCGTCACCGTAATAAACATAAATTGGTGCTGATGCGCTGGTAATTCGTGTAACGCGCGAGAATCCGATGTTCGACGTCCGTAAAAACGGTAGAAGCGCCTCTGTTGGTTCACGTACGCAGAATCGTAAGAAATGTCGGAGAGCGTGTGTAGTGGGTTAATCGTCCGGCGAATTAATGTAAATAATATGTTGACTAGCTGACTAATTCGTGTATGAATAGTAGCGATTGAATTTGCAATATGCGTGTGACTGAACGTTTAAACGGTTACTCGAGAATCCAAAGGTACGTATGACACACGTGACTGTCACTTATTATTCTTTTTTTTTTAACTAACACTGCTGCATCGTGTACGACTCGCAGCGCTATAAAAGTATTTCGGAGCAGACGCAACAACGCGGCATGTCCATTTCCCCGTTTGACATTTCCAATTAAAGAACGAATAAAACGGTTTCAAATTTCAATAGAATCAAATGACTCTGTTCGGAGGTTGGATTTTGCAATGGCAAAAATATCGAAATACCGTGTCCTACTTTCCTCCACTGCAATTATAAACATCTTCGCTTGCAATATGCTCACGAAACGATCGGACAGGCTGATCTATATATTATCAAACCAAAGGCCATTCGAAGTGCGCAAATTTGATGCAAAGCACGCACAACGCTCTTTCGGTTTAACAAGCTTTATGGAACGAATGTCCCTGGCACTTCCCAATATGCCTTTCCCGTCAATTATGCACCGGATGCCCTCGTCGATCGTTCGATCGACCATTCGCTCTGATAACCGAGTGCTCCTGTATACAATGTTGTTTTTTTTCTTGCGATAATCGAGATAATTTGTGACATTTCGAAGTGCGACGCTGGTCCATTACTGTATCTATCTCTCTCTCTCTCTCTCTCTATCTATTGAGAAAAATAAATATTCAGTAGCCGATTAAAAACCCGTGACGATGTACAGTGTTATCAAACATATAACTGTGCCTACAGGTCCTACACCCACTCGAATGTTTACTCAAACGCGATAAGCGCTCCCTCGGATTTCTATACCTCTACCTCTACACATATTTCCCATCAGTGTCAGCTGTGCTCGTGTTTTCTGACATGATACCCGTTGAACAGTTCTTTGCAGTGCATTATTAAATACACAATGGATGTATCATTGTATTGATTCTACCAGCACTGCTAATCAACTTTCTATATTTACCACTAGCGTCGATAAAATATTTTTCCAGACTGCAAGAGATTACTTTAGTCTTTGGTGCGGTACAAGACATAAATTAATGTTTTTTTCTTATGTACCTCATATATTACAAAAATGTTATTGACAGTTTCGTTTATACAAAGGATAATGCATGTTTCAGTAAAAAAAAAATGTTAATGATGCATTTTTGTGAATATTACATTACCGCTAAGTTTTTTTTCTTTATTTATAGATGAACGTTCCATTGTATGGAGGTATCGGGGCCTGTGTGATCCTACTTATAGCCCTCTTTGGCTTAGGAATTGTTTTAAAGATTTTTCTTTGTCTACTGGTATTGGTTCTAGGGTAAGATTTTATGCAATTATAAAATTGTCAAGTCCAATGGATCATTTTTCAAAATCTATGATGCTTCGTCGTCATTTTTTTCTTCCAGAATTCTAACTTGTATATATAGAAAGTACGCACCGGATCTTCAAAATGAAATCAATTCTGGCAAACAAAACTTACACAAGAAGACTGAGAAACTGCGACAGGTACAATGTCTATCTTGAGCATCGTACCAAAAGTGATTTTTTAAATATTTTATTTTGCTATTTATCAATTGCTTTCAGTTTATGGAGGAACTGTCGAAGAAAAAGGTGACGTTCACTCTGGATAGGAGGGTAACCGGTAGTCATATTATCGACGAGTCCTTACAAGTAAGTTTGCGTTAGAATCGACAATGTATCTAAAGGGAATAAAGAAGGATGTATCCCCTTTATTATGTTTCATTATTATATAATAATGATACATCGATGAGTCACTTAGAGAAAATTGGATTCTGCCTAAAAATATCAGAAACCATAACGTTTCGGTAATGAATTATTTATTAATAGATATTTCGTTAAAAGTTTATTTACATTACTCGTTCACACGTTTATCATGATTTACAATAAAAAATCGATTTCGTCGACTAATTTGGGAAAACTTATTTTATTCTGTTTGACGAGAGGTTCAAGATGCATATCTTCCATCTAAATCTATTTGTGGTAAAAAAAGAAACTCTTACGCTATTACATAATATTATATTATTTTATTATAATTTTATACATTTCTGTATTGTTGATATTATTTTATAATACGATTTGTCTGTATCAAACGTAAATCATTAACTTTCAGGAAATATTAGACTTTGTACTGAGAGATTACGTTGAGCCGTGGTACAACGTGGTTACGGACGATGACGAATTCACAAAATCCGTGAGAGACACTGCTCAAAAAATCGCCATCAATGTAGCGAACAGGTAGGATAAACGAAACTTGATGCCCAAATTGCGCGCAGTCGTATGTAATTGAGCTTGTTCCAGTAGTGAACCATACTATATTATCGTTTAGTAATCGCTATCTCTAACGGTGTTACTTTCACTGAGCAGAGTGAAGGATGTCGATTGGATACCTTATCTAACAACACGGCTCGTGGATGATGCAGCCTCCCACATGCGACTATATCGTCAGGCACGAGCTAAAATGAAACAACTGCAAAGCAATAAGATACACAAGGGCAGCAGCAGCAGTTCGAGTACTTCGGGTGGTACACCGAAGAGAACACCGTCCCATCGACGAAATAAGAGCGAGACCGATATATCCTGGTACTCACAGTCCAAATTTTACATTCCGAATATTCCGGAACCCGTCGAATGCAACAATGGAGAACGAGAGAAAGAGGATATCACGCTGGAGAAGATATTCTTCGATCTCGAGGTGCAAATGGAAAATAACTTAATATGCAGAGATCTCGTGTGCACCAACGAGGAACAGGAGTTGGCTTTTCTTGGCGAAGTCGCAGAGATTCTCTTGTATCTCTTGCTACCCAAGGGAGATTTCGATTGTTTGACCGTGAGGTTTATTCTGAGGGAACTTCTTGTTAACATTATTATCACACCGTTGTTGAACTTATTCTCGGATCCTGATTATATTAATCAAGCGTGTATATGGCTGGTGAGTATTTGAGGCAAATACTTTTATTCACATACATCACGGCAAATAATTAATGCAATTTGTATTCTTTTCAGTGTACTAAAGAAGCTAGTTTACCCAGTGATGTATTCTTAACGGTAATGCGACTAACGGATAGCTTAGAAGAACTCATCGCGACGAAGAATATAGTCTGCAGAGAAATCGCTCATCTTCGTTCGAAAGATTCGGGGGGCGAGGACGATTTGCCGGTGAAACAACAGTTAAAGAGTTTATTGTACGTTAAAGAAAATCTGGAGACGCGAATAGTGGCTATGCAAAAAGGCTCCAAGACCGAAGTGGATGGAATGGGCACGCATCCCGATTGGAACAGATATCTCGTGCCAGGATACAAATTAGTAAATTTACCATTGGACGAATTACTCAAGAACAATATAGCTTTGAGTTACTTTATCGATTATATGACTTGTATCAACGCCGAGGCTTATCTCTTTTTCTATCTCAATATATACGGCTGGAAGGTTTCGGCGGAGCAACAGATATCCGACATTGAGTTACAAAAGTTACAGAGCAACCAGCTTTTCGTAAGCTCTGGAAGTTCGAAACGAAAAAATATTAATCTTGAGAATCTCAAAGAAGCCGCAGTGAAGATATATCAGCAGTACCTGAGTGAAAAAGCAGTCTCAAAGTTGCTGCTAGACGATACGCTTGTCAAAAACTTAGTAACGAGAATAAAAACTGAGGTTGTGCGCGAGACGTGGTTCGACGAGTTGCAGGCTTCCTGTTACGACAAGCTACAGAGCGAAGATAGATTTTTGCCGTCTTTCAAAAGATCCTTTTCTTACGTGAAATTACTCGCCGAGTTGGACCTCCTCAAGGATCCCGCGTCGGAGGACGATATGAAGTCATTGGACGGAATAAGCGTCTCGAGTATGAACTACGAATTGGACACACTGGAAGAGACGTCGGAACTTCAGACTCTGGACGAAAGGAGAAATTCAAAGGAGGGACTAAAATCAAAAACCAATTCTTCGACGAGTCTGACCAGCATGACGGACAGAGAGCCGAGTGTTGGATACGACGAGACTGACACGGACATCACGTTATCTCGTAAAAATATAAAACGCATGCGTAGTGCTTCTAGCATCGACTCAGATCGAGTAAGCGAGGGGAAAGACGCGACGTTCTATATAGAATCGAGCCCCGAGCAGCAGTACATGAAGTTGGACGAGAGTAGCTGTGATCAAAATGCTATTAAAAAATTGCAACAGGGTCGATTCGAAATCACAGCGGAAATAATTGAAACCGGAGTGGTTAACGATCGGGGTAAAACGTATGGTATTTACGCGGTGTCTGTAAAGAAGAACTACGACTCGGGATATCACGAGAAGTGGCATATATATAGAAGATACTCGGATTTTCATGATCTTCATCAGAAGATCAAGGAAAAATATTACGATCTCGCGAAAATACCGTTTCCCGCGAAAAAAGCTTTTCACAATATGGAACGAACGGTACTTGAGAAGAGAATGATTATGCTTAATTTGTGGCTATATCAACTTACGAAACCTGGCATCGTCGACGGTCACATGGGACTGCAAAATATGCTGCTCGCGTTTCTCGAACAGGGTGATTATGACAAGGGTGTCACAGGTGGACAAATATCGCGAACGGTACGATATTTTTATTTCTATTTATTTGCTGCAGTGTGAAACATTAACTGGACAGCCATAAATGCTAGAGAGATAAATGGAACTCTTAATTTTTTTCACACAGTTAATATTTTGGATATAAATTGAAAATGTTGCATTTTTCAATAGCTGGACGAAATTTATCTTTCTTTACTTTTCCCATAAAAAATATTTACGTTGGAGAAGTTTACAAAAAATATCGTTACCGACTGAGTTTGATTAAATACCGACCGAGCCGGTAGGTTCGAACCCGCCATTTTCTTCAAAATAGTTAACATTTTAAAGCTTAAAGAGAGGCTCAAATCACGTGGTCTATAGTCTGAAAATCCTCAAGTGGGAGAAAGAAGAAAATGCTAAAAAGTTCTACCACATTTTTCTAAGATACAGGTTTTGTGATAAATTTTAGATTCGTTGGGGCTCACTACGTGCCGCATTCACACAATGAGCCTCACTTTTCTGACGTCCCTACAAAAATCTGATTGCGAAAAAAATGTATTGAAGGTTTTGAGATAAACTATCGATATTAATCATCGCCTTAAGGTGATGTGGTACTACGCGGTCGGTAACAAAAACTGTAATTTGAATTTCTTTGTCACGGTTGCCCTCTGCCTAACGATTGTGCATCGCGACATTCTCGTCTTCTATCCAAAAGGTCAACCGCGGCAGAGAAATTCGGAACCGTAAGAGATTAGTTTCAGCTCTCTTGCGGCCGTACATGTCATTCGTATTCACCATGAAATCAGTAAAGTGGTTATTTATGATGTTAACTGTTTTTTTTTTTTTTTAAATAATAATCGTTTCTATCTGAGTAGGTACTGTTGGATCACTTAAATGTTATTACGAGATTGAGTAATAATAACGATAGATTCGCTTTTCAGATCGATACGTTAGTGAATCCCTTGAAAACATCGATGAAGACCGTAACTCAAGCGGTGAAAACTATGCCTGACAACATGCTGAGCACGGTGGATGGTGTTATGGATAATATTAGTAAATTCTTCGGTAATCCCCGAAAGACTAGCATGTTTTACGAGAGTGTAAAAGTAGGTGCGAGTCTAGACACAGAGGTAAATTGAAATATTTAACAAGCACTACATTCCTGATATTCAAGAACTTGCATCAAAATGTTTCCTGCTTAAAGACTGATGATAACATCCCACTGAGGATAATATTATTGCTGATGGACGAGGTATTCGATCTGAAAGTTAGAAATCAATGGCTAAGACGAAGGATAATAACGCTATTGAGACAAATCATTCGAACAATGTTCGGGGACATAGTAAATCGGAGAATCGTGGAGTACGTCTCACTGTTAACCAGTCCGAAGAACGTAGCGACGTATCTGCGCCTTTTCAAGTAAGTCTGAAATATTCATTTTATTTTCAGGATAATCGTCAACTAGAATTAAATATAATATTGCAATCTTTTAAGGCAAAGTCATTGGCCAAACGGTATAAAGGCAGAAGCAAAACCTCCTCGCGATCAAGAGACCAAGGATAGAACGCGCGTCGCTGCTAAGGTTGCTTTGCTCTCGTGCCTCTCGGACGAACTAAAACATATCATAGGTAGTGAGACGACGAGACGGGGACTCCTGAGGGTTTTTGAACTATTTCAACGGCCCGTTCTAAATAGAAGACTGCTATACGTGCTCCTAGAGGGAATAATAGAGAATCTTTTTCCCCAGACCGATTTAGTTACAATCATTAGAAAATTGTACTCGGTGTCACCCAGAATAAAGAATAAGTGTAAGACCAATTCTTGATGTACAAGGTAAGCGCCCTTTCTGTCTATCTACGTAACAAGAAAGTGCGACATATGTCTTAAAATAATTCTCATTCAGTCCTCAATAAAATCGGGTGAAAAATCCCTGCCATGCTGCTATTAGAATAATTTTGAAAAAAAAAATAATAATAACAATTCTCTATCAATAATAATAATTGTAATAATATTATATGCATGAAAAAGAAAATGCAATTGCGGGATCGCACGCTTGTTCGCCGAACGAGGTCAATTTGTTTAATCATCAGTAAAAAAAAAAAAAAAACAAAAAAGAAAACGCGCAGTAAACTCTTACGATACTATTTCTACAAGAATCGCTATTTTCATTTCCGTTTCGTCGCTTTACGAATCATTCGTTCGATGGGAAGTATTTTTTTACCTATTTATATACAAACATTAAAGTCTTGCAAAAGACAACTTTGAATTAACGGGTCGTACCTATAATATTTTCTTATGAGGCGATTTAGAATGACTATCACTCGTAGAAGAAACTCGAGGTATGATATACGAACGCGTATTGCAAAAGTTATCTAATATTTATCGTGTAAAAAAATAAATCTAACGCTTAACAGATCGAATTTTAATCTGAATACTCCATAGGGAAAAATTCAGTCGCGTAGACTAGAGATTTATTCATATTTTTTAAGTGAAACGGAGGGTAATACTGACGCGCGAATAGAAGCAATGTATCCAAGCTATCAAATTCATATAAAACACGACTGGGAACCAAAAAAAAAAAAAAAACAACTCGAAAGTTTGCAAACTTTCCTCGATTGCACTAGAAATGTATAGTTTATATAATAAGGCGAGGAAAATGATCGGAAAAGAAAAAAATAGAGAAAACAATATGAAAGATAAGTTGAAATCGTTGAAAAGTGAAAGAGGCCAAAAATTATAATATACAGAATGATATTGTCTAACCATGCCCTTCGCGGGCTGCTAACATTGTCGGTATTATTATATTATAGGATTATGATGAACTTCTTGTGATTACCCGTAGAAAAAGAAAAATAACGATATACAATATAGTTGAGTCATACAATCATTCCATTTGCATTTTAAGGTTTTTCGGACGCTGATGTACGATATAAATATTTTAGGTTGTGTCATTTTGAACTTTTTATTATTTTTTACTTCCACTCTGTCCAAAATATAGATAGATGTTAAAAATAATCTGAACGGCAGGAAGGGACGGGGGCGGGAGAGTGATGGTGTGTTGTGAAAACATACCAAGCGTTGTTATACTCGAGTAATAAGAAATCTCTTAACTGCCATTCTCATTCGCGCGTTGTCTTTCAACGCTAGGTTTACGGGACGCGTCATTACGAGAAATAATTAGATAAGAAATACCGTAAATCTAGTGTTAAAATTGAAATAAAATGTCTATTTATTTCAATTAAATATTTTACTGTTACCCTTAAATTGATGAACTATATCTCGATCGGTAACAAAAAATCTGATGCAAATTGCTGCGCCACGATTGATCTTTCGGATAAAAGAGAACAGTGAACTGCGTTATCTCACAATTATACAGTTTACCGTTTTATACACCAAAACAATCTGCAACTGTATCGAATTAAGTTCCCACTCGCTAAAAATTATTTTTGTACCTCAAAGAAAATTTAAAAGAAACCACGCGAAAGGAAATTGCTAACAATTAAGTCCAAAAGATGGCCCATGACTTGAGTATAAACGTTAAGTGAGGCACCACTTAGAATTTTGTTAAAAAATCTCCCTCCCTTTCGCAAGTTTTATTTTCAAGTTCAAATCTATACTAAGCCAAGGTAGGAATTGAAAAAATATATATTTCAAGTCCAAAATGGCACAATTACATATATATTCGGGTCCTTTTACTGGAATCTACAAGCACTAATATATTTCGATACCTCTAAATAATAAAAGGCATGAATATGCACTTAAAATCCTACAATCACGTAGAAGAAACCGATTGAACATCATGTTGATGATATTCTAAAGCAAAAAAAAAATGAACAAAAAACAACAACAAATATGTTGCGATCACTCGTGTGAGTGTACGCGCCGTAATAGTATTAGGATCTTTTTATTTATTTATTGGGATGGACTAAGTAGACTCGGTGATAAAAAAAAAAACGATATTGAGTAGTTGTATCCAATCGCTCCACGGAGTTTTGTTGAACACACGCGTTAACGTATATAACAATAATGTATAAAACAATTGAACTGTATATTGATGTCGTATGTCTGTATAAAGAGTTATTTCTATCGTGTTAAAATAATAGTTGTTATTATCATGTTTAATTATTAAATTGGAGAAGAACAAAAAAAAAAAAGAAAGATAATCCGAAGAAGAGTTTATAAAAAAAATGTTATATAATTTACTTGCATACCATATCTCCATCGTCCCGCATCGCTGATATCCTTTGAAGCATTATGTGCATCTTATCATTGAACCAAATTGACTGAGATGCTAAAACTAGCGGAGTTAATAGACGTCAAATACCGCTATCGTTGCGTTTGCCAAGGTTGTCATCTCTGCCATTTTTATTGTTATAATTGTCTGTAACAAATCTGCAAGTTATTGCAAATCGACTAAAAGCAATGACGATTGATTAAGGGTACCGGCAACATTGTGCAAACTCGTCAAATTTACATCCATTATTCGCATAACTCATTGAGCGTTGATGCTTTTTTTTTTTTTTAATGAGGAGAATTCATCTCTATCTCGGGATCCAAATAAGTTGAGAGATAATTGTTTAAAAAAATCATTTTAAATTCAATAAAGTTCATTGACCCTTTGCTCGCCACTATTGATCACAAGAGGATTCATCACATGGCGATAATCATTCCCGCCAGCCGAAAAATCTATCTCAAGAAGCCCTCAGACATAAAAAGAAAACAAAAAACTTCAAAGAAACGATTGTAAAAAGAAAAATCGTTATAGGCCTTGGGATCGTTGAGAGGGTGAAAAACAAAACGTTATAACGGCGACAGATCGGACGGTGCGCAGGAGTACTTAGGCGTAGTGGCAAGGACAAAAGAAGTTTATTATCGGGGTTGTGCCGGAGTACCGCACGCCGAGACGTCCCAGACAAGTAGCTCTGCGAGGGGTTGACAAAGTAAGAGAAGAGGGAGGGGGCTTGGTTCCTACCAGGTTACTACCGTATAGAGCAAATGCATACAACTATCCCTTTCATTCTTACTCCGCTCCCTCGTAGTAAGTTGGTCTGTCTGCCTCTGACCCGAGCGATTACGATATTCCTGTACTCTGTGCACGATCGTGCGGTGTAGTACAACATTTTACCGGCTCGCGGGTACCACACTACCACCACCGCTGCCACACCGTGCAACCGATGAAGGGGGTGGCGAATGAGAGAGAGAAAGAAAGAGCCAGGGGATGAGCGAAGCGACGAAAGAAGGGGGGTGTTGGCAGTCTCGACCATCAGAGAACGGAGAGAAGAGCTATTGTGCAAAAAAGAATTAGGCACACCGCGTGCGTAGTCCACGCGTATACAGCGTTATCGCAGATGTAGTAGTTGTATTAGATGAATATACCACTGCTATACACGCGTCGCTTTCCAAATTGGGGGGGGGGGGGGGGGGGGGGGGTCGTCGTTTCTTTCGTGAACCGAGTTGCGAGCGGTACACAACTCTTCCGACAGCCTCCGGGCTGCTGGATGGCTCGTTCTCATACACCGCGAACACTCCGGTGTGCTTCTTCTTCTTGCTCGCAAGAGAAGGGCGGAGAAACGAGAGGCAACGTGGACGAGGATGTCAAGACCGCCGACGATGGCGATGACGACGATGACTTGAAACGAAAAAAAAAAAAAAAAAAAACAAGCGTGAAAGGAGAGCGTGCGCGAGGGGGCGAGAAGGAAAAGGAGAGCAACGCTACGAGAGAAACAGGAGAGAACCAAACGGCCGGCACTAACGAAAGAAAATCGATATGCATGATTCACGCGAGCATATAGCCGAAGCGAAGTATGGAAGGCAGTACGTGCGCGGTGTGCTCGAGGGTAGGGGAAAGAATCGGTGGGGAACGGGGCGACTTCTCCCCTCGGCCAAAATGGACCCCCTTACCCTCCGGTGTTCCCCTTTAGCTTGGCAATATATATATAATAAGTACTATCTCGCTTCCACTCACGCGCTAACCTACAGCCAAATACTGTGAAGAACACGCGGGGAGCGAGAACGGGCAACACACCGCGTGTGTACTACGTCGAGAGAGCACACGCGTAATTCTATACAAGCCGGCAGGAGCAGCAGCAGCAGCAGCAGCAGCAGCAGCAGAGCTGTAGCCGTAGGAGCAGGAGGGGTATACTCGCGATGCTACCCCCTCGGTCACTCGATCAGTCGTGTCCCGAGTTCCATACAGTCGTGAATAGTCGCGCATCCGTAAACGGACGATCTACCGAACGTAAACAACGGCTTTAGCCAATCGCGCCACTAACTATATTCGTTGATTCGCTAAAACTATAATTATTCTATCGGACACCCGTTTGTCCGGACACTTTTGATTCGTCAGTCGTCTTCGAGAATCGCGCTAGAGACACGCGTTCAACGTTTTTTTTTTCTTCTTACAACAGTGTCGTAGATATATTAAACTCTCGAAAAATTCGCTACAGCATCAGGAATTATCAAAACTCACCTGTGTTTTGACCGGCACCCGGCATCCACACGCGCTCGCTACGTTCGAACGTTCTCGGGAGCGATCCTAACCCTCGCGACACTGCCCGCCCCGCGGCTCTCGCTGACCTCCATCGAGAAACGCGCCAACCGGAAGGACGCACCGGAAACTACGAATGGGAGAAAGATTCTCAAGGATGTTGCGCACACGATAGCTCATGGAATTGACTCGAATTTGAAGAAAACAGGAAGTAAAGGGTTGAGCTATACAAATACGATAACGCAGTATCCTGAGAATCAAGGCTCAAGATGCAACGGAAACAATACCACTTCGGATAACCCGACGCTTCTTCGCTCCATCTTTATATAACAATTTTTAAAACAAATATAAATGATTAGTAAGTATTATAAGCAAAATGAATTGTATCCACATTATTAAAAAGTGGAATATCGTGAGCGTATACTTGCATTTTTAACATACAAATTACAGTGGTTGAGCGTGAAATGCGTGGCACACGGTATGACCTAGCTATACAAATCGATCGGCACGCAAAGCGTAAGCAGTTAATAGATACTGAAAATAATAATAATAACAATAATAATAATAAGATCAACACCAGGTCACACCGCCGCTTGACTATATTAATCGTAGGACGCTATGAAACTGTGCGTACGATGACTTTGCTAATAGAAAAAAAATTTTAATCGATGAACGGCAACGCGCTTCCGTTTGGTGGCAGATGGTGCCCCTCTCGCTCTTTTTCTATGGCTCCCAGTCGAATGGGGAGTCGAACGATCCACGCGTGCTCGCGGTAGTTATACGAAGGGGGAGTTTTCGATGCGCTATTCTATTTCACTACACTACAAAAACTGTACCTATCGCTATACATATTTAACAAAAAAAAAAAAAAAAATGTTTTGTGGTTTCAATGGAATTGAATTGAATTTATATCGAAAGTAAGTCAAAGAACTGCCGTTTGATTCTTTTAAAATTCAACAATGAGTGTAAATTAATGGATTGAATAGCCTGATTGAATTTTGCGTCGTTGCGCAAGGGGAATGAAGCAAGGGGGCGGTTAACGTTGGGGATTTCAATGCAAGGACAAGCGGCGTCGCGACGCTTCGGGCTCCCCGAGAGCTAGTTATTGCAACATCGGGGCGTACACACTCTGCAATAGTATATCTCGAGTTCTGCACGTCGACACGCTCTATTCTTTTTCCTTAAAATATTAATTTACACTTACATGGAGAGAAAGATCGGTATAGGCGCGACAGTGCAACAGAGCGGGAACGTAACGCTGCTGCTGCTGCTGTCGTCGTCGTCGTCGTCGCCGTCGTTGTCCTCGTCCAGGAAAATAAAACGAGAAAACGATGCCGCGGGCTGCGGTCAGCTGAGTCTCGTTCCGAAATAGGATACGCCTGGGACTTGAAACAAACAAACAATGTTTCTTCTGCTTGATTTTCTATATTATACTCAATGATGTGATGAACGAAAAATAGAGCGCGTTCGATATGCGAGTCAACGATTATTTTCGTTATTCGATGCAAGAGTTTCGTCAGATTCGAACTTTTAAAAATCTCTTTAAATATTCAGTTTTTAGGATTGAAAAACAAATTGTTTGGAATAAAATCAATTGTAAACCAAAGATTTTTTTATGAGGAAGATCAAACTATCGAAAGTTCGTAAAATGTTATTTAAATTGTAGAATCATTTAATGCAAATAGTTAATGATTGAATTTTATTAGTATAATTGCGCTCCTAATTTTTTTTCTCCGTAAGAAATTGAATTAAGATTTTTTTTTTCGATACAGATCTAATAAATCGATTCTATTTAGTTTTACTAGAAATGTAATCTTTGCGGAAAGTTATATTTTGAATCGAAGCATTTATGACGGTAAACCGTATGAGGAGTGCACAGTAACCAAATAGTTGTAACTACAATTTCAATAAATAAATAATCTCATCGTTTATCATTACGGATAAGAGAGATTAGAAATAAAAATTCTAGAGTAAAGACGATTGTAATGGAATACGGGATTGTTGCACAAGATAGAGCAACTTGGTTTGTTCTTCGAGTCTCGGTGCACAAGCCATCCTTACAACTCACCAGACTCGACGGCTTTGTCTTCTTCTTCGTCGCCTTCATCCTCTAGGTCGCTCGAGAGGCAGGAAAGAGTCGAGATAAAAAGAAAGGAAGAACACAAGAAGAAAACAAGAAAAACTCGTCGCAATTTGCATCTAGGAGATCTAGTATCCGCAGAGTACATTATCACGCTTGAGGGAGTTGGATAGGAAGGAAGGGGGAGCACGGGCGGGGTAGTGGTGCGGCCAGGGTAGGTGTAGACTTACTTTGGACTGTGGTGTGGGATTACCGTACTTATATTCAAGTCTGATATTAAGTTACCATTTTGCTTTACGGCAAGTGAACAGGCTGCCAGCATATAGGAAGCCATCCGAGCGCTCCTGGGACAGTCTCCTCGTCGTCTGCTCGTCTGGGCCCACCTACGTTACGCGCACGTCGTCGCGAGCTCTCTGGTGTTACTCAGCTTCTTTCGTTCCAACGTTCGCGACCCTCAAGAAATTTCATAGCACGATCTTTTATAGCAAGATTCTTAATTTTTTTTTTTTCATTGCTTCATCTGCCGGTTCTCGAGTGAACAAAAGAAAATATCGAGTCTATAAAAGAAAAAAAAAACGCGTTCAATCATAACGGTCGCTGGAGGACGGCATTTGGGGTACACGGAGATGAGAGTGGTTTGCCTGTGTACCATAGAACCCAAAATTTGGATAAACTTTTGCAGTTACAGCGGTAAGAAAATTTTAAATATTCGATGCGATGGCATTAAAATAAAATATTGTAGGCATTGCGTTAAATTAGATTGATCACTCGACATTAGACTCACTGTTGTTGCCAGGCGCGTTTGCTTCGCTATAGATTATTGTGGTATATAACCTGCCTCTCGAAAGCCAACCGCAAAGTTCTAGTTAGGTCTCGTCGGTTTCTATTTCCGTCGAAGTTGTGGTCGAAAAAGAAAAAAAAAGAAAAATATTGTACGCGTGGAACACGGAGATCTCTGACATATAATTTTGAGTATAGAACTCAAATGGGTAATAATCAGTGGCTGTCGGTGAAGAAAAGAAAAGATATTCCGAAATTGTAAGGAAAAAGAAAGAGAAGCCCGTGAGAAGGCAGAGGTACTGACTTCTGTGCGTGCTGGGGTTTCTCTAATACTTCCTAGCACCATTTGAAATCAGTACTGCTCCTTTAGGCGATCTACAATGTCATCTCAGAAAAACCGACGATCCTCCGGTTTACAACTGTTTACGAATTTCTCATTTATTCGCATAATAACAGATTGGCCAATATTTTATCAGACAATATCAACGATATCTTTAACTTTCGGCAGCGTCTGATATATGAGTGATCACAATATACATATTTATAATAGTTCGTATATAATATCTAATATAATATTTATAATATTCTATACCTATGTGATATATGTGCAAGCGAGAGCGTACGTGTCGCTTGCAAATTTGCGAGGAAGTAGAAATTTATAATAATAAATAACTGAGTCCGTATCCGTCTGTTTACGGGTTTGAAGATTATGACCGAGGCGAACAACCATGTCGAGTGGTGTTGCGACCAATGAAAAGAAATTTTTTGTCTATCTCTCGAAACTTATCACTATGTACATGGTCTTTGCGTTCTGTCACGATCCAGTACGAAATTAATTCGGCTTTTATCACGCGTTTAACGCGAAAAAAAAACTAGGAAAAAAAATAATAAGAAGAAGACAACAATAATTCGTACTTGGACATACGTCTAGGCACTCGCCGTTTCGTTCCAAGTCTCTCAATCATCGAGTCCGCCGCAATTCGAATATTGCCGAGTCGTTTGGTGCAATTTGTGAATAATCGATTGAGACGACTTATGTTACTAGACAATTAGCGCGTAATGGAACGGCTCTACACTCGTAATTTAAGCATAGACAGTAGGGAGCGTGGCGTTTGTCGAACGGGTTTTATCACCGCACGACCGAAGCATTTGTGATCTTGGGATATGAAGCGTGCCACGGGTTATGAGGAGTCCTTGCTTCGTCCAGTCGCTTTCAGTCTCGTCCAGGTTTCGCCGAGCGCCTTTGCAAAGTGGTCGTCGACTGCAAGTATCAAAAGGAAAATTTGGGTAAATATAAGCGTCAAATTAAGATATTAAAAAAAATTATAATAATTAAAAAAACGTAATTCAATATTCCAGCGAACATGAAAAAAAAAAAAAAAAAAAAAAAAACAAAGGGTGAAGAAGACTCACCACTGAGACCAGTTTCCTTGTCGGCGGTCGAGGATGCGTTGAAGACAGCTGCATACTCCTCAAGACCCAAGGATCTCTTGAAGTGCTCGTCTATCGCAGGATCACTAACGACTCCCGGGCTTCTGATTCCAGTTCTCTGGCCTCCTATCGCGGCTGAAGGCGTCGCCGTCGGCGTGGGCGTCACTGCAGTATCCTCGATCGTTGTACCTGAGACGCGAGCGGAAGAGAAAATCCGTATAGTAGCTGTAGGTATATAGCGATAACCGTAAGCGCGTCCGGAGCGCTCCTTTCCAATTGAAACAAAAATATGGGAAGCATATATACCTCGAAGCAAACGCACAAAGCTCTTTCACTAATATTATTAATTTGAGATGAAAACTATTGAGTGTAACGGGATCGTGTGACGGTATCCTTTTCGGGGGAGTGCAATGCAGTAATAAAGATGATATTCGCGATGCACGTAGCGGTACAGCACAGACGCACAGTCTATAGAAGAGTACAGAGATTTTTTGTTTCGTATACTCCGATCGTATCGGTATGTACCGGTCTCTCGGCGAAGGCGGTATCGAAGGCATTGAACGTACCGGGTTGAGGTGCGGCTGGTACGATAACACTCGGCCTGGTGTGGTGATGCACCCTGGCTGCAGACATGTCTAATGCTTCGCTCTGAATCGGGTCCCTCCTACGCTCCCTGCGCCACGCGCTGCTTGGCTTTCTATGAAGACTCGTTGACTTTGGTCGCTCTTCTGTATCAGGGAAAAAAGAAAAGAAACAAAACGCTTAATATACTTGTACTAAAGATACTTTTTTTTATTTCTTATTTTATACTTGTGCAATTATATTGGTAAAATGGGTTGATTGGGATGGGCTCGATGAAAATAATTCCTTTCGATAAAGCATGATGATTTGGCACAATTGTTGTTTTTAGTAATGTCATGGATATATATTTTTTTTAATTGACGATGATTATCTTGTAAGATTAATATTTTCAATTGGTTTTCATTGAACCGATTGACATTTTTGCAGTGGTCGACAACGTTGAACAAATTAATTTATAAAATAATTAAAGAATTTCCCCGAAAAATGTAATTTAATGTAGAAAAAAAAATCGAAATCTCTTGAGATAAATTCGTATGCTGAAAACATAACCTCGTAGATATAACGTAACAAAATTGTTATGGAAAAAAGATTTTAATTGAATTAATTGTGGTAAAATAAATCCATGGCTATGACGATCTATTTTCATTTCTGCATATGAATTTCAATCGAGAAATATCGTTTTTACTTTGTAAACGAAAGTTTTCGGAACATCCGGTTTTTACAGTGTAAAACGAATCAAGAAATCAAAATTGTATTTTGTGTGGACAACATGGAAGACGCGTGAAAAGAAAAAGAAAAGAAAATGGGCCCGCGCACTTCCGTCGTCATCTGCACACTTCCGTTTCATTATAAAGCAAATTCTCAAATAATCTGCTGACGGATTATAAAAAAAAATGAAAAATCCGAGTTGTTTCTATTAAATATGGACTGATCGATGAAAATCTATAGCGTTTTCGGTTTGCTACACCGCGCTACATTCGATGTTTCTATCGCACAAGGACAAGAGAAACAGACTCCACTTCGTCTATCTTTATGTTTCTCTTACTCTCGTTCAATAGATACGTTGAGTTTAGCCCGGTGTAGCAAATCGAAAATGACACGCTAATGTCTCCTTGCTTAGAAAATCCGATTGATTTCTACCGAAACCAATTAAAACCGATTGATAATCAAAATTAATCGCGTGAATCGGAGTTTTATAGGCTTTAAAGCATTAGCTGTAGGAATTAATATGATTTTTCAAGTAGGGCTCTGGAAGAAATATTACGTGTAACAGAGACATTCGTACGAATGTTAATCGACTCTCTGATTATTATAGATTCCAATGTCAAACAACTTGATTAGTTTATATCATCGCGTGCCTCTTTCAATCCAGAAATGAAGATAATAAACTAATATCGCAGCTTGCGTCATTTTTAATTAACGATATATGCGGCAATGCCGATGTGGGATCGTGGCAAGAGGGAACAGCCATCGCTCTAGACATTTATACGCATATATACGATGTTTAATAGATTTTAATTACTGGCCGTAAATTTTGTTTTCAGGTCTCTGGACGAGGCGGAAAGGAAGAAGGCCGAGCTCTAAAAATGGAATTTGATCTAACAACGTCAAAGGTGGAAGCAACCCCGTGCGTGCATCGAGTATAAGGAGGGGGTTAGAGGATGAGAGGCGAGCTCGGTTCCCAGGACGGGGCAGGAAGTGCCTAATAGCCGTGAGAGGATGGACAGTGTGGGGCTCGGACGAGAAAGAGATATACACAGTCGAGGAAGAAACAGGTTTCGGAAAGGACGATGCTGCTGGAAGCTGGAAAGATGAATGAAAGAACGAAGGTGGACGCGAGAGAGTCGGAGAAGAGGAGCGTGCGCCGCGCTCTTCCCTTCGTTCGTATGTGTGAGAGACTCCCCGAGCGCGAGTCTCAATTAACTTTTTGACTTTCGTGCGCGATTCCTGGCCTCTCAGCCTCAAACCCGCAACCAAACATTTTCGGGTAAACCGCGAGCGTAGAGTAATACGCCCGTATTATTATTATTATTATTATTATTATTATTATTATTATTATTATTCATATATTACTTCGCGATGTGTATAGCTTCTTGTGGATCTCACAATATTCTGGGAACGGGGAAGACTCCGATTTGCTAAGACACCAATTTATCATCGATGCAATGTACATACGGTTAAAATCTATTTTTTTGTCAATTAAATTTCAGGATTTTTTTTAAACGATTCTACGTACCTCTCGACTTGGAGGATGATCGAAGTGTCTCAAAGCCGATCGTGAGCCAGGGTTGCCAGAGGCACCTTCTCCTGGAAGATACTTCCATCTCGACTGTGTCTTCTCGTCATCAACAGCGATTACGAGGACTAAACAGACGCTAATATTGTGACTATCGATAATTCCTTGCTCCGATGTCAATCGAACTTTGTACGAATCAACGAATCAACGAATCTCGGATCCTTTTCTACACGCGCACCACAAAGTAATCCAGAAATATTCTCTAAGCGACTGCCACTACCGTCTGCACAGCTGGGATTTCCGGTGTCGAGCCGCAACGTGTAATCCGGTAACGATCAATGACTCTCGAGAATGAAGCCAAAACTTGTTCACAGACACCCTCGAGAACGTTCTTCTCACTCCGGAAGGACGAACCGAATGAAAACCGCAAGACAATTGTGCACCCGCTATATATAGCGCGCACTATCTGCAACGTACGTGTAGTAATCCGGTAGTCTGCACATAAGCGTATCGCCGAATTGAAGCGACGATGCGCGCACAAAGGTCGTCTCACCGGTGAGGTAATTGTCGTGAGGCCGGGGAGTATAACGAAAGGGGCAAACCGATACAAACATACGCTTTATGAGAAAACAAAAAGATGCAATGAAGAAAAAAATAGGCGCGACAACGCTTTTTGGAATCGATACAAGAGTGAACCGCGTGTGGTTTCGTGAATGCGCCTTCTTACGACTGTCTTAAACGTTCATTCATACATCTCGAGAAGCGCACGGTCGTCTTCTCATCTGCTGCTTCCTCCCCACCAACGGGAGGTTCCGCGCCGGGCAGCACACAACCACAAGCCAACGGAGAGCAAAATGCAACAGGCCCTTTTATATACTACACGCTCGCGCTCTCGTATATAGGCACCGCGCGTTCGCGCGGCCTACTCAGGTAGGCGAAGAAGATGGGACTGACTCGCTGACTCGTCTACCCGTGTATAGGTACATTACAGGCATACAGGGGCGCGCACGCTTTATCGTCTTGGCATACGAGTTGCCCACACAACCGTACACCCCTTCGCTATGGTTGTACTCGAAGATCCGATGCCTGCGTACCGAGGCGCGAGAGTGAAAGAGAGAGAAACTGTTAATGCAGGGACCTTTGAGACTTGAACTTGAACGCGAGATTCTAAGCCTTGAGTACCCTTTACTCATACTTTGTTCGTATAATCACTTTCGAGGAATTATTAATCTATGATCGATCATCTGAGATTTCTTTAATGACTTTATTTATTGTGCTTCGTTGTAACAACTTTTGTTTATCGCATTCTATATAAAGCATTTACACTACGACTGGTGCATTAAATTTAATACAACGTTTTAAATATTTTCAACATTCTAGTTCGATCAATATTATACCACGCTTTTACTTTTCTAATATAAAATTATTGCGGATACCAATTTCTCCTCAAATTCAATTATTTCTTTGTGTTTTTGGTTAACCATAATTACTCCATCATTATAACTTTCGAAATTTTTACACAGAATACGAAATCAGTGAACTCAAGAAGTCTCAGGTATAAAAGTTCTTGATTTTTCTTTCAAAATATTCACCGCTACTAGAAAACGTATCGTTTGTGCTGTTTTTTAGTATTAACAATTTTTTTTATGTTATTCAAGCGGCCTACAAAACATAATCTTGCAGGGATTTTTATATATTTACAAGCTTTACGTCCAGGAATGTAAAGTTTCGGTAAAAGCATCGATAGCCAACAATTGATGAAACAGTGGACTTTGTATGTTTTGCCTCATTTTGTCTTTTCGCAAACAATTTTTAACATTCCTATTATAAAAATATTAAATTATATTCCACCACGAGTAAGAACTTACGTTATCAAAACCATTTTAATAGTTATTTACATAAATGTAAACCTTTAAGATGTGGGAAGACTAGAAATCTCAGTACTTTAAGACCTGTGCAACTATTCTAATAGAAAGAATGTTTTTAAATTCTCAACAATTTCAACCAGACTTAAAGTTAAGTGCAAAAAGTTGAAACTTCTTTCCTTAATTATAATATCGCTCGCTCCACGTGGAATATTTTGAGGAATTTATTTAAATTAAAATATGATATTGCGTGGATTCGCCTTGATCCAGAACCTGTACCGAGTGAGCCTTGAATACTTTGAATATAGAAGAAATCAGTGCGAGTTCACGGTTTCGTTCTCTTTCATATCAAATAAAATATGTTCTCGATGCTCAAAGATATAACGAAATGAGGAGGGAGGGAGAGAGAGAGAGACCATTGGAATTGGTTGGGAGAGTAAGAAAAGCGAAACTCGTGGAATCAGCAGATGCACCAGCGTGTGTGCAACGTCTATCCTGAATGCATGCGCGATCGTCTGTTTCCGTCTCTTTCTCGCCTGGCGTATACCTAGAACCTTGGATAAAGCGCGAGGTGTCTACCGGGAAGTCATTTAAGACATTTATTTCTATTTCAGAGTGGGAACGGCCGTATGCGAAGCAGCTACAGCGCATGTAAGTATTGCAAGCAGTGCACTGCATATTTGATACTTAATGACGATGAGGGAGAGAGGGAGAGGAATGATCACTGGCAAACCCGAGATCTCTGCGTTCTGCAAAAAACAAATTCACGTTCCGTGCAATTACGATCTCACTCGTCCAGATCCCCGTGGATTGCGGGCGATAAATTTAATCTGAAAAGTGAAACGAGCTCGAACGCACCCATTCCTCCATATTCGAACGAAGATCTACCGTGGAGGCGAACGATCTAGCGAAAGCGAAAGAATAAACTCTCCGAACGAGCGCTCGGTGACGTGACTTATCAGGAATTCGACTATCGATTGTCTTTCGTACCGCGTTTCTCTTGTAAAATCATTCGATAAAGAGAATTTGCCAACTTGTGTGCATTACGTTTCGAAGAAAAATCGTGAGAAATTGACCATGTTCCAAAGTAGATCAATTTCTAAAAAAAAATGCATGAAATTGTGTATTAAAATATGATCGATTTCGTACACACACCGTAGAAAATGAAATTGTTTAATAAAATAAATGTATTCACTAGAAATTCTTCGTACATGCAATATAATAAATCCAAAAAACGGTTTTAGAGCAAATATGCATGCGCTCGCACGCGTGTGTGTATGAATGAGAAGATGATTGCACGCGCGTGTGTGCGAGAGAGAGAATGTGAGTGCACGCGTGATGTAATTCCTCTTTCCATCTTGTGATTTTCGTCAAAATACATGTAGAAATTTGGAATTTACGGCATTTTTAATTGTTAGAAAAATGTGCGCACGCTCTAACTTCCGTAAATAATCATCAACTGTGCTAAAACTTTTATCTTGGCTAAAGTAACATTCAAAAATGTTTGGTATAACATTTGAGCAAACCATTGCGGTTGGTTTACATAAGATAAGGGTTAGTAATTCATGGGATTTTTAATTTTATTTGTTTACAAGGTAAACGTCCCATTAAGAAACCAGGTACCGGTAAATGGCCAGACTATATTAGGCTATAGTTATATATATTTATTTATTTTATCTATGTTAAAGCATGCGATAACCACGTACTGGTTCCTGTTTGGCTGTTGGTACGTTTATTTTAACGACTTTCGAAATATTTAATAAAACGGGGTAAAAAAAATTTTCGCTGAGTCCGTCGACGTTTATAGAGCAATGAATTTTTATTTTCACGATTGCCAAACATTGCAAAGACAAAAAGCCTGTAAAGCTGGTAAATGACACAAGTTATACGATAATTTATTATTATTAGCACAATCGTCGATAAAATATATTTGAACAATATGTTTTTAGAGCATTTTGATGTCTTACATTTATTTAATCACCAAAATTTCGTTATGCAATTGTACAATTTAAAAAAAAAAAAAGTTTTTGAAGTAGAAAATCTGCGAATTATTTCTTCATTATTTTCCGCCTTTCAAATATATTTTTTCATGAGGAAGCCAACATTGATCAACATACTTTCTCATATGCTTTGTCAAAGTTGTAAAATAATGAGAAAGCAGGTTTCAAGTTTCTAATATGTTTGTATTAATTTTACACAGACGGAAATAATAATTTTTTTTGCAACTCTGACAAACAGGCTTATGCAATTTAACGAAAACATTTTCTGTACGTTTTTTTTTTTTAAGCAGAATAATTATCGAATTTTATAATAGTTTTCAACAGTCAAGTATTCATAATTAGATGTTACCGACGTAGTTACTGAGAATCAATTATTGATTGTCTTCTACGGAGAAAAAAATAATATAGCGACAGTAATACAAACGAAGATAATTTTTCAATACACATTTTACGAAATCGTTACAATATAATAACAGGAACTATGGAGACTGTACGAGACATTTTACAATAACAAAATGTGGGTCACGATAGATTTTATGGCGCACTGTACACGGAATCATCAATCGATTGTTCTGTACTCGGAATATTTATGTGAATAAAGTAAATGCAAGCGTATTGTAAATAAAATGTTGCTTCTTTGAAATGGCAATCATGACCGACGAGTTCGCTCATACCGCAAGATAAATATTCGTCAGCGAGAAGATTCGTGACACAAGAACCGTGACACTCGACGAGAGTCACGTTAAATCCAGCTGCTTCGATGTAAATGACTCTGGATAGTTCGTGCAGGCATTGAATTCATTCTTTTCTCGATAGTCATTGCCACCGCCTACTCACGCACCTCGCACTATAGTAGTAAGTACCTATAGTAGTATCCATAGTACTATAGTGCAGAGTATATAACGTGCGAGATCTTATACTGCAGAAAGCATACAAGGAAATCGTTTAAATATTCCGAACTCCAAAGACTCGAGTCATGTAAATGTTGGCACGACAGTGTATCGTTATCCCTGAGCAAAGAAATCTGAGGCGTGACAGAGAGGTCTGTCAGCCAGAAGAAACGAGTGAAGCGGACGAGCTAGAGTCATCGATGTCCTTAAGGAATGACACTATCAAAACACAGGAATTCCATTCTACATACTCGGTGTCCAACGAATTGCATTCCTTTACAAAAAATCTAACAATGGAACAAGGTAAATTCTATTAAATCTCATTAACAAGTCATTTTAATTCAATTTTTCAATATTAAAAATAATGTAAAATTATTATTTTTATAGGATTAATAATAATTATCACATTTCTTAATATAAAAAAAAAAAAAAAAAAAAAAACAAATAATAATTTATTGTTACTTTATAATAATATTAATTTGAAGCTGTAGTTGAAGGTAATATTTATGTAGTTAAGAGTAATAACTACGTAATTTACGGTCAACTGAGAATAATAATATTTTTATAGGCGAATTGGCTTGTCTCGTTAAAATTAATAGAAACAATTGCTAGCTAATAAAATCGGTAAGAAAATACCTAATGATCGAGGGTAAAAAGATCTCTCGATCGCGATGTAAGCGCCATCGTTCATCCTCGAGAAGAACTGTAAGAGGTATTCGGAACAGGTTCGACTCTCCGGACGTACCGTCACTTTAACAAACCACACGAGAGAGCTCGCGCTGTGGAACGGTCACGTTTCCGCGCGATCTTCTCGAGCATCATAGTCTTACTACGCACAGTTGAGATCAACACTGAGAAATACCATTGTACAAGATTACTCTGTGCCTATTTATTCGAGAGACACGCGCTCGATCAAGTACATGGTCTATGCGATGATTGAGAAGAATACTTTGGAGAATGTCCAGAGAAAAATAGCATCGAGCTACGAGAGTTCGAGAGAGACGAAAGACACATTGTCCTCTCGAGGAAAAAGAAAACTATTAGGATCGTCAATATATTATTAATATTTTATAGTTCATTATTATTTCAATGAATTATTTAAATATGAAATCTTGAAATCTATCATGGCGTAATAATTTTTTCAGGAACGGCCATTACTCGATGCGACAACTAAGAAGATAATATTTACATTCTGTAAACAATAGTTAGAATAAATTGATATTAATTATATGAAAAAAGAAAGTTATTTTTACAATAGAGATAGACTCTGTGCTTATTTGTGTAAGAGTGAGTGACACGCGCTGATGAATTCTTTGACGAATGTCCAGAGAAAAATAACATCGAGTTATGACAGCACGATGAAAACGAAAGACACATGGCCCTCTCGAAAAAGAAGCTATTAGAAATGCCAAAAATAATTAATATTTTATGTTTAACTGTTAAAAATGAATAGATAATTATAAAATTTCCATTTTATTTTGTCGCTTACGATTGTTTTTTTTTTTTTCAGGAATCGGCACGACTCCTTGAACAGATATTCAAAATACTATTATGATAATATAATAGATTCTTATTTCTAAAAAGATAATAAATACAAGTTCAAAAACACCGGTTGTACCAAATTATTTAAAATAATATAAAGAAAAAAAATGGCAAGCAGAGATTAATTTTCAATGAGATTACTCCGTGCCTGATGTTTATTCGAGAGTAAACGACACGTGCTACATCGAATCCAGTGTTTATACGATGATTTTAAAACATTCTTTGGGAACTGTATACAAGGAAATATAATATCGAGTTACGAGCGTACAAGGAAGACGAAAGAAGCATCCCGGAAAAAAAAACCGTTAAGAACGTCAAAATATCAATATTTCATAATCAACTATTAAAGTTGTTTAGTTGAATATAGAATTTCAATTGTATCTTATCACTCCCAACAGTTTTTATTCAATGAAATTATTCTGTGCGTATATTTATTCAAGAGTGAACGACACGCGCAGCATCGAGCACAGTGTTTATACGATGATTTCAAAAATTCTCTAGTGAATGTCTAGAGTAAAGTAAAATTGAGTTACGAGTGTACAAGGAAGACGAAAGATACATCCCGGAAAACAACTGTTAACAGCGTCAAAATATCAATATTTTATAATCAACTATTAAAGTTGTTTAGTTGAATATAGAATTTCGATTGTATTTTATTACTTCCAATAGTTTTTTTTTCAATGATCACACTGTGTGCGTATATTTATTCAAGAGTGAACGACACACGCTACATCGGGTACAGTGTTTGTACGATGATTTAATAAATTTTCTGGAGAATGTTTAAACGGAAATAACATCGAGTCACGAGTGTACAAGGAAGACGAAAGAAGCATCCCGGAAAAAAAACTTTTAAGAACGTCAAAATATCAATATTTTATAATCAACTATTCAAGTTGTTTAGTTGAATATAGAATTTCAATTGTATTTTATCACTCCCAACAGTTTTTATTCAATGAAATTATTCTGTGCGTATATTTATTCAAGAGTGAACGACATACGCTACATCGAGCAGAGTGTTTATACGATGATTTCAAAAATTCTTTAGTGAATGTCTAGAGTAAAGTAAAATTGAGTTACGAGCGTACAAAGAAGACGAAAAAAGCATCCCGAAAAAAAACTGTTAAGAACGTCAAAATATCAATATCTTATAACCAACTATTAAAGTTGTTTAGTTGAATATAGAATTTCGATTGTATTTTATTACTTCCAATAGTTTTTTTTTTCAATGATCACACTGTGTGCGTATATTTATTCAAGAATGAACGACACACGCTACATCAAGTACAGTGTTTGTACGATGATTTAATAAATTTTCTGGAGAATGTTTAAATGGAAATAACATCGAGTCACGAGTGTACAAGGAAGACGAAAGAAACATCCCGGAAAACAATTGTTAAGAGCGCAAAATATCAATATTTTATAATCAACTATAGAAGTTGTTTAGTTGAATATAGAATTTCAATTGTATTTTATTACACCCGACAGTTCTCTGTTCATGAATAGGCATTGTTTCATGATCAGTTATTACAAATTACTATCATGATAAAGTAATGAAGATTAATATTTCAAAAGTATCTTTAATTATTTGAAAAAAATTGTAATGTTTACAACGATGATTACTCTGTATCTATTCAGTCGAGAGTGAGAAATACGCGCCACATCGAGTACCAAGAAAATAGCATCGAATTCCGAGAGTACGAAGGAAAACGATGGTACACGTGGTCCGATGTCGGTGGAAAAAAATGACTAGGAAAGCCAAAATATTATTCGTATCTTATAATTAAATATAAAATTTTAATTGAATTTCAACGCTGCCGATAGTTTTATTTTCAAGAATGCATCTCGATGAAAATATTATTATGACAAAATCATAATGGACAAGATTTCCAAAAAGACAATGATTACATTCCAATAACAATATTTGTACGAAATTATGCTTAATTATTTGTAAAAAAACATTTTTTTTGTTGCCAAAGAATTTGGCAGAATACTATTTAGAATAGTTTTTCATCGAATGGTGCCCATCTTTGTGTTTTTTTTTCTCCTCGCAAGTACCAATATAAAGACGAGGAAGACACTTAGAGAATGCGTAAGACGAGAGAGATTGGGAGATATATTACGTGCAATTTCTTGAGCATACGTTCGAGGATGGACAACCTGGCTCTGCTCTGGCTCGCGATATTCTCTTCTCCCCTACCGCTGTTTCGAACTGGGCACGAGTACAAACCCGCGGAATGCGTCTAACGTTCGAAACTCTATTTCTGTTTGACCAACGTGGGAATTGGGATCGAACGAGTCTTACTTGCTTTCTGGCCCTCATTCGCCAGTGTATTCGATGATTTTTCGAGCCAAAGAATACAAATAAAACGGAAATACTTCATATCTATAAAAATGCAAATACATATTGCTCGAGTGAATGCAATTTTTATTTAACACAATAAAACTTGATTTAGTTATTGCTTACAGGTTCTCGTATAGAAATTACGGAGAAATCTCTGATGCACAAGAGCAGAGTGACCGTCGTTGACTTCGTAATTCATGTCGCAAGATAACAACGAACGTACTCCATGCGCGTGGTCCAGTTATCTCGCAATCGATTAACGACGAGTGAAAATTGTTAGAGAGCTAACGCGCTATTGAAATGAGATTGAACGCCGAGGCTTCTGCTTACAGTGGCCCTTGCTCTGTACATTCATTTTGTTGCATACCGCTTCGCCTGACTCCAATTCATCGGTGTATTTAGCCGTGAAACAGATCCGTACGAACGAACGAGCCAGTTTACATTGATAACATAATACGCAACACATTTCATTAATGTTGTTACGTTGCGATCATACACGCATAGCAAATGGGCACGTGGGAGACAAACGGAACGCAAGTTGGCGATCGTGTAAAAAATTATCGTCCATGGAAGTTTCCGATTGATCTACGAGGGGACGTCCATGAAAAGTGCACTAATTGGAACAATTGCAGACTGGAATGTAGGGTTTGCGTGATCTATGTCAATATATTCAGTTCTGCATAGATCAATGTGAAAATATTCAGATCTATACATAGATCTATGTAAAAATATCTAGTATACATAGATCTATGTCAAAATATCTAGCCCTAATGTAAACATATCTAGATCTACGTACAGTGAGTCTAGATTTTTGTTACAATCGCAAAATCTACATTTCAATTGACAATCCGTATCAGTTAACTTAAACTTTACATAGACGTCCTTCCGTAGGTCTTTCGCAAGCTTACGTAGACCAAAATGTTTTTCTTTTTTAACACATGCAACATATCTGCGTAAAATTACTCATCGTACGATTTACAGAATCATTTTTATAGAAGTGCGCATCATCTGTAGTTATTATCGAACATATAAGCGATCGGACCAGAGAGGAAATGCGATAAACGCATTCCAGAGACTCGTTCTATTAGGGTCCCTGATGTTATCTAATCGTGTTTACGACACACGCATCGCTGGACGTTGGAAAAATTTCTTTCGATACTAACGGTAGTGTATTTAAAATTAAATAGAAATAAAGTACTGACAATGCAATTTGGCGCGTTGCTTCTTTAATAATTTTCAATGCTCGTAAATTTATCTATGTTAAAAATTCTGGATTCATTTGTAGGACAATTTTTTTCAGGCATTGAAAAAAATATAAAACAATGTTTCTGAGAAAAATTTATGAGCATTAATTTATCTTTGTAAAATAATATTAACTCGTTAACTCGAAATATGAAGAAACGATTGCTCTATTTCGAATAAAAATCTATCTTTACGAGCAGAGGAACATCATTGTCCCACTTGTTTATCAAATTATAGCTCAATTTTATCTTTAGATATAGAAGATTCACTGACAATTTTTTTTTGTTGCATTTTTGCAGCTGTCAATTACCGTAAATAAAAAATTTGTCAATCCATCAACGTCAAAATCATTGCAAAGTATCGTTGAACGTTCATTTATCTTTGTGAAAAATTAGAGTTTGGTAATTGACACATTTGCAAATGTTGCAAAAAAAAAATGTCAATAAAAACACATTTTTCTCTGTCAATAATTAAAAAGATAAGAAATCGCTCGAGCAATAATGTATCTGGTGAATTAGGGAACGATAAATAATAACGACAGTAGCAAAAGTCAAAGTCACGACGACATCGTGAATTGTTTTGCGGTTGTAGCGAGCGCATGTCGCTCGAAGGGGCCAAGTGTTAAAGTTCACAGCGAGCGAGTCGCCCGGAGTTTTACAAAAAATCAACTCAAAAAAACATGCAATAAACGCCACGACACGAGTGAAAAATAAAAAATGTATTGTCCGGAGAATTGCCTCGAGGTGCTAAAGTATAGTGGACGGTAGTGTCACACACAAGCACAGATAGAATGAAAATACACAATAGGAGAACCTAAAGAATTTCGGCGGAGGTTGACCCCGTGACAAAGAAATCTCAGCAGAACTTAAAATTCCATCAGGCTTAAATTATGCTACGTTATCCCCCTCTTTCAACTTCTAGCTCTTGGTACTCGTCGATCAACGTAGCGTTAGCCGTTGCTACTCTTTAAGTATGCAGCGAACAAAACTCGAGGAATCGGCCAGTGATTTCAGAGCGTTGTAATATAACTGGGGAAAACTGGAGCATTGCATTCCCCACAGATAGGTTTTATTATACTCGCCAGATTTAAATCTACAAAGTAGAACAGCACGCCTTTTATCTTTCATTTCCATTTTAGTAGAGAGCCAAGAAGAATTTTCTTTCACGAATTAATGGAAATTGCATTTCGCTGTTCCGTAGTCTGATATTTATTTAATACTCTCGACGATAACTGCGTATCACGACGCGAATTACGTATATTCTGCTAGGGATACAGATAAAATATGTAATACGGAGTAGAAGTAGTTTGTTAATCGTGTATGAAGAAGTATATACTGACCTTGGACCATCGTGGCTGCTCTGGAGAGGACGTCCAAAGCACTCTCGACAGCCGACATCCTCTTCGTCGTGTCCTCGAGAGTCTCGCTTGCTCGGGGGCGTCTGCCGATCAAGCTTTCTTTTTTTTCCCGCGCGAGCTGTAACGCAGCCCACTGGTAACACGCTCACAAGTATGCGTAAGTATGTATCCTTGCGCTATAGCCGCACTAAATCCGTGTACCAATAGTTGTTTCTTGTTGCTTGTGCGTAATAACGTATTTGCGTATACGTAGTTGTGAGCGCGTAAATTAATTACAAATCAAATGTATGAATTTTTACGAATTTCCAAAGAGTTTCTTCGTGTCGTTGCTTTTATCTGCTTCTTTTTCTGTAAAATATAAAGAACGACCGTGTCTGATCGATGTTTCGGGAAATTTGTGGGTAACATCGATATAACGACGAATAGCAAATAGTGAAGCAATTGATAATCGATTAAAAAATAGACTTATATCCGGTCAAATAACTAGCATCTCATTGTGATACTTTATCGGCAGTGCCGTTATAGGAGAAAAAACATAAGGAGCACCTAAAGTCCATTGAAATGTTATAATTATAGTTCTGTAGATAACTTTACAATTTAAATTTAAATAATCTATTGGCGCTCCATATAATTCAATTAAATAAATATTATTAATTGACATATTATTTATACATTTTATGAATAAATTGCCCTGAAAATATTAGGAATAGAAAGATGTTATTAAACATTTTTAACTTGCACTATAAAATGACTACAGTCGTATTATTTTAATAATATATTTAGTGTCCAAAATAGTTGAATTAAATAAATGAATTGCCATTAAACGATTATAAATGATAAGATGTTGTTAAAATGTTACTGATAAAAAATCTGCAGTGAGCACTATATTATTTCAATAATATATTGGGGTTCCGATTAGTTTTATTAAATAGATATTATCAATTAACTTATTATTTATATATTTCGTAAATAAATTGCCATCAAACTATTAATTATTTAGTTGATAGTATTAAATACTTTTAATTGATAGTATTAATACCCGTCGTTCAATAGTTTTTCCCCGTTTTTTTCACCTAATTTATTAATAAAAAACAATAATTCGCATGTTTTAAAATAAATAAAGATGCATTTATTCTCAATGAAATTTTTCCAACTCCAAGATAACCCGAATCGACGTTTCAATGAATATAATTATATTTATTAAAAAGTCCAACGAATTATTTTCAATGCAAAGAAATATTTGAATTTGGAATTTATGAAAAAATATCCGTTAAATTTACCGATAAAAAATGATAACCGATATAATTAATCGTCAAATTCATAACATCGGAATCAACGAAGCAGCAAACAGTGTGCGTACGAAATAAATAGGAATAAATATCAGGAAAGAAGGAGAGCGCGTCGCGCGCGAGAAATCTCTTCGTTCCGTCTCTCTTCTCCTTCGTGGTTGCGCGCACAAATAGAGTAAAACGGGGATTAAAAAACGTGACATTGTCTGTGGAATGCGGACCCCTTACCAGCAGGAGAGCCTATACCCCGATACCCCCGCGAATCCCCTCAGTACCGTCAAACGTGCCGCCCCACTCTCGACATTGTGGAGTGGCCGAACATATCCCCACCATTTATCGTCGCACCACTCCGACTTGAACATCACAATTTCATCACAACAATATAAACAATTCGGTGCGTGCCATGGCTTCTCTATCTAGATTCCCCTCTAGCAGTTGCTCCTGCGCCTTACAAAATTCTCAATAGAATGTCTGGTATGCAGCCATAAATAATTCACTGACTGATGGGGTTAAAAATAAAAATGTTGACTGTGATGTACGTCTATCATATCGTTTTATCAATATACCGGACCTTTCGATTTTAGGGTAAAACGCGGTATATCGCGGTTGACCGAGGTTATATATTTATCGTACCTGACGAAGATTAGATGCAACGGTGTGAAAAACTCGACGAGAGAATGAATACAAGTCAAGCGAAATAATAGGTACGGTTGTCGCTCGTGTTATCTCGACTCACGGATATCCGGCAAAGAGAGAAGGAAAGCACTTGGTTCTCCTGATTGTTTATCGCTAGGGGTCGACCCCGGACGCGTGAAAATCTCATCGACTACACACAGTCGTACATACTTAACCGTACAACCCGCAAACTTGTCACTCGTTCGAACAAAAAAGAAATCCTAAACGATCCCAATTTGCAGATAGTGCCAACGATTCACCGAGGGACGAGAGGCAATCGAGTTTGTCGAACTGTTTGAACACGACAAGACTTTGAAGCGGGCGGCAGAGATCGAACTTGGTATCTTCGCGCACTCGCACACGGCACATTCTTCGGCTTTGGATGTTACACGTAAATAAACGTAGACCGTAGAATATTGACTTTGGAATTTCGAGGTTGCACACGAGCTAAGAAAAATTATCGATTATCGAACGAGAGTCCACAAGTACAGCGGAATATATGTAAATTACGTTCGAACAATCTTGAGGAATTTCTCAACTGGCAGTATCTCACATACGTAAACCATCGTCGAATTGAACGTCGCATAAATGCGCGGTATGCACGTGCTTCGTACATCCTCTACGAATACAGGAACTTTCGCGATTAAAACGATCCAAAATGAAATAAATAAAAAACGTATAAACTGTGATATACCGAAAAAAATTTTTTAATCGCAAAACAGAATTCGCGACGAGAACGCTTTACACATTCATACCATAGCGTATAGAACAAAGAGAGAGAGAGAGAGAGAGAAAGAAGCACTAAGAACAGTCTCAGAATTCAAGAGAAGAGACTGGCGTACGCTACAGTGTACAAGTATTTCGTAAAATACTCATGAAAAATGTACTATACGCATAAATATTATTATTATATAAAAGCATCGATATTAAAAGAAAAATAGTAAATAAATAAATAAAATATAAATTAAAGAATTGTACAAGATAACGAAAAGACAGCCGAGAACTCGGGTAAAGATCCTGGCAGGCCCGTCCCTTGTCCGTACAAATCAATAGAGGAATGCGGCGTAGCGTTAAAAAGGTAAGGCCTCGCATTCTTCAACAGTAACGTAAAAAAAAAAACACACGTATTCGTTACAAATCTTGAAATATAATGCTAACTCACCTCAATTAGTTTGATGACACTCGCGTTAATAATAATCTAACACCAGTACGCGATATTACGATTGTCAGAGAGTAACCGGGAGACCGTTGTTTCCATTAAAAACGATGAAAATCTAATGGTATGCGGGCGGACACACGGAGGCACGGGCCGTCTGACACGAGAGGTAGGCACGGTCCCCACCACTTATACGTTACAGTGGAATGCATGGCATTCGGCCGGCTCGACGCGCTCTGCAGGCAAAACTGCCAAGCGTGCATATGCCATACTCCCCGGTGAATATGGTCTAAAGTCCTTCCGTTTGTGTACGTAAAACCGGCTTCTGTATGTATCTTATACATGCACGCACCATTTGTTGAATACTTAGATGCGACTTACGCTGGATACTGGTACATATACACTTTACTTACATGAGTTATATATATCTATATATATATATATAACCGAGAGCGATGGATGAATATCCAGCGATCGTACCCTACGACTTCTCGTATGTAGAGGAAAATACGCGACGAATATGTATACTATTGGTATATACGGGTTATTCGTATACCACGCACGCACGTGGGTTTCCACGAGGCCATGGACTTTCGCAAAAGCATGGGGCAAACTTTGCACCTTCCACGAACGGTAGGTGGACCCTGCGATACCGATTAAGGGGTCAGGAGGTCAGGATTGGATCGCGAGGCCACGCGCATTTAAAATTTCTGAAAAATATCGTACTGCGGATAGAACGAGGAAACTTATAACAATGCACGTGGTTTTACGCGCTCTTGTGAATCGTCGTTAACGATTCCGGTAATTAAATTCTCGTCGACGATCGAGAACGGTTTTAGGTGATAGTTGAAAGGAATAAATGCAATTTTTAACTGGCACGTAAATTATTTTTTAATGGCGCAGGCAAAACGTAACTTTGTTTACGTGTACATACATAGAAATACGATTCTAGACTTTTTTAAAAATACAAATGATGTTTTATAGTCAACATAATATTCGAGAGCTTTCGAAGACAACTTCGCTTTTGATATTGTAATTAAGGATGTGTTTTTGATCGTGTAACGTAAAGAACAAATTGTACGAAGCGATTATTAATTATTCGAGGATAAATACTGACGACTGGTCGATCGAGAGTGCAAAGAAACACGTTAATATTCTCTTTCTATTTTGTACTGTGTTTGCCAGTCATATTTCTCGTCAACGTTATAGTCTTTTACTGTGTGTCACTGTTAAAAATTATGGAAATGGTAGAAATACTAAAATTTTATTCTTACAATAATGTGTCAAATTTGATGCACGAGCATGAAGTAATATTAAATTATTTGTATATAAAAATTAACTGTTAAAATGCAATTTATGTACAAATAAATAATTTTATCTCATACTTGCGTATTCAATTTTATATTCACATATGTAGAAATATTAAATGGTCACATTCAATGTCTTAAAATACCACGCATTCAACATGGTAGGTTTCACATTTTTATGTAAAATGCACTGTATATGGATAAAAACATTATAAAATTGAATGTTAAAGTTTCTAAACATGTTACCAGTGATACTTATATCTTTCAAGACAGTAAAACTAGTTTAAAAGCATCCGTTCATTGCACCGATAAAAACATTGGTAAAGCAATATCGTGGCATACTCGGAGCGATAGAAAAGTTTTAAAAATAATGTAGAACAAGCGATGTCAAGAGTCACGGATCGCATTGCATCAAACCTTCGAAGGTATAGGAGTCTCGTCTTCGTCTTCGCTCGATGTGTCAAGTGCGTAGCAAAGCTGAAATACAAGGTCTCGTTAAGTGACAAATGAAAAAGATCGGCATTTGCTGGAAAGCGATTAATTTGACTCGTAATTGGTTACAGACTTCATCCAGGTCCGGTCGTTTGAGCAAGTTCTCAAGTCCCGTGATTTTTTCGAGATAGTTTGGCTGGTTGCAAGCGTCGAGAATGAATGCGAATCCACGAGCGCGGTACTCGGTGATAAGCGGCACGGAACACGCCGTACAGGACGGAAATCTATGTGTTATCGTTAAATGCATTTCGTGACCCCAGAGCGAACCTCGAATAGAGTGGGGAACACCGCCGAGCAGGCCAACGAAACTCTCTTTCTGTGTCGAGTGAAAGTGATCCCGGTTTTCTTCCATAAATGCCATTGATTCAATTCTGTGACAAGTTGAACGACAAAAAACTAAATATTCATTCAATTATTGGGTGAAGTGCGATCGGTGAATTATTAAATTTTATAAATTCACCCTTGAGGATGCTGCGTCAACGAGACCAAAAGTTCGACAGCTAAACCAGCCGCAATCTGCGAAAGTCCCGGTCTACTAACGGTGCACTGTTGATCCAGTGTTCTGTCGTCTTGCGAATTACCCGGTTGAGTAATGTCGTTGCAGAAGTAACAACCGAGGTCGCGTCCCGAGGGATTTTTAAGAACGATGTCCGGCGATGCAGTGTCAACGTTGATGCGAGTTCCGTGTCTCTGCACGGTGTAAGAGTCGAATCCCAGAGCCGCATTAATCGCTATTTTCTGGAGCGACGCACAAATCACAGTAGGCAACCATCGAGCTTCTCTCGAATCGAGCAATAGAAAAACTACGTCGTGTTTCGATATGAGTTCCTCCAACCTCTCGACCGCGTCTCTCGTTGATTCCATCATACTCTGTCCGACTACGTGACCCGGCATTGGAATTTGCAGAATTACACCTTCTACGTTCTGCGAATTAATAATTAATTAATTCCTAACAATTGTAATTCAATTTATTGACTAAATATTTTATTATCACGGCAAAACGATTTTATTATATTTTTTTGTATTTCCAATAAACACTAACGGAATCGGTGCAACCGTGGATTCGAAGTTACTTCGTAGTCGCAGTCACATAAAAGTTGCTGAATGCGACCCATCTCTTTGTGCAAACTTATAACTTTTATGCAACTCTGATTCGATGATTTCCAGCGAGTCCTATTAAACTATAAAAAGACCTGGATGACCTTTCACAAGTTGCATAGAGGAGATCGTGGAGCGACACTAACAAGAATTAAATAAAGACGACGTTGAATTAAATATTGCACGTCTTGAAAATATAAAAAATTTGCACATTCTGCATTCGTCAATTTTTAGTATACCGACAATTTCCGTTAGAAAGCATATATTGTTAAAGTAAAATCATTATTTTGCCGGCGATATTTAATAATATAAAGCAACAAAATTATTTGTTCACGTAACCGAATCGTTTTGTTTTTGAATTAGCAACGAAAAATAAGTTTGACTATAATAATCGTTTTTTTTTTTTTTGTACAAGAAAACTTTTCTCTCAGTGATATTTACCAACGTCGGACATATTCTGCGAAGAGCTTCCGTAGCCGCCTCAGCCTTTGGACGACGCTTCACCGCGTCATCGTGCGTGTATAGACTCTGCCGCACTGTGTTACTATGAGAAACCGTGGAATTATCCACGAACGTAATGTTTTTTACACCCCATCCAATCAATGCTCTAGCTACAGAACAACCTAACGTTCCTGCACCTAAAAGCAGACATCGAAGGCTGCTGATAGTTTCTAAATTAAGTTCTGGGACTAGTCGCCACTTCATCAGTTTCAGATTTAAATCTACTGCCCGCTCGGCCATCCTGAAAGAATAGAAATGATATGGTAAGTGCCCTTGTTGATTTGGGAAAAGTCCTGTGGGTGAAAATCCTTACTTAGCTGGATCCATAGTATCCGAAAGATCGGCAATGTTGGGTCCCATCTTTCCATTCGCATTCATCTCCCAGCCAACTAAACGACCAGCGAAAATAGCGTTTTTCGCTGATTCTTTGTCATCACAGTGTTTGGCTTTTATCGTAAAAACTAACGCGCGTTCCAAGTCGTTTCCACGCACTGAGACGATTTTTATTGTTTTTTCGAAAGCGAATTTGGTACAGTGCCAGAATAACAAACAGAGTAAATTTCTCAGGGGCCATCCTGGCTCGGAACTCCGGCAGGGATCGTAATACGCGAAATACACTGTTTCCTTATCCTGAGAGTAGATTTTTGATTCACAGAAACGTGCCTGAGAAATTTCCGATATAGCGACGTTGTACTTACCGTTGGCAAATTAACATTCTTCACTCCCTCGGCCAGACTAACGATCGCTGAGTTTTCGTCATCATTCAGAATAATAGCAAAGAAACTCTTGGATCTACCGTCCAATAATTTGTATTCAGTCTTCAAGTTTTCCAGCTGTTTAGCCGTAAATTCGCTAGCGGCAAACTGAGCTGTACTCTCATGGTACAATTCAGGTAGACCAAAGGGTGTAGGATACGCAGCCCAATAGTGAAATCTATATTTCTTTAGATCCGCGTAAGACAGAATTGAAAAAAATGTAAGTCGCCAAGGCTCCTGTAAAGCCGTGCCATCAGTGATCGAATTGAGCAGATTTTGGCCTATCGAGTCAATAAACTTTTCAGGATTCGTCTGACGAAACGATTCATAAGTATTTGTATTTACAAGGTAGCCAGAGCACGATACAGCTGTATTGTGCGAAGTTGTCTCGATGCACCTGCAATAATCGCTCTATTAATTTTATTCCATCGGTAGTTGTTTCGTAATGTAATTAACATCGCAACTTACTCATTGAACGACGTACAATCCAAAATTGTAGGATTCGTTCTCAATTCGTAACTAGCATTGTCAGTGTAACTTCCCCATAGAGATATCTGAGTATTTTCCTGAAGTTTGTACTTGTCCAGCTTGAGTTCTGCCAACTTTGCCCAAAAACTGGGATCCGTCGCTGTCCTCAGTTTTGTAAATTTTAATATTTCGAAAGTCATATTTACGACCTACACTATGCAGATCTGACAAAAATTATACACAAACAAACGTACGTTAATGTTGAATAAAACAAATTCATTTTATCCAATGGATCTAAATTGAACCTTAAATATAGGTTAAAAAAAAAATACAGAAAACTTCAAGATGTGAGAAAGTTGAGTAATGCAGGAACTTTAAATGTTAAAAACTACACTTCATTGTATTTAATAATATTCTTTGAAGGGCGATTTTACTGTTATGATAAAACATCTTCGATTCATAATACGAAGTCAAGCATTTGATATTTATTGTTGACAAAGCACCATTTGTTCATTATGGTGTGTGCGTTGTGCGTGACGAGAAATTTCCCGATGACGCTAAATTAGAAACTCATTGAAAAACATGACAGACGAGATAGCAGAGAAATGAGAAAGGCGGGCGTGCATTTGAAATATTTCGATCAATCGGTGTTCTCTGACTCATAATTGTTTCTCATTAAATAATTATATTACGATTCGTATAACCATAATTGTACATTCGACGTGTAAATATAGACCTGACAGAGTAGCGAGCTGCTTCCGAGATGTCTGCCGAAGCTGAACGGCTGTCAATTGTCAATCTTGTTGGACCTGCAACGTACAATCTGACAGGAGTGTCAAAAGCGAAACGGAAGAAATAATTTTATCCTCCGCCTCCAATAGCGAATCAGAATCGTCGAGCGAAACTTGCACCGTTGTCGCCGCATATAATTTTTTCGAAATAAAACGAGTGAATCGTATGTAGAATCAGACGCCCGATAGTTCGAGGATCATTGAATTTCCGCAATAATCAATGTCATGTCATGGCAGTCTCTTCGCTAAACTAGACATAACAGTATGGACATTTAATAACAACGGTCGCATTCAATTTACTTTTCGGCTGTTTTAACAGCAATCTAGCTTTGCGCATTCGCAGTATTCGTTTTTGAGATATCACGTCCACGTATAACCTCGACATCCACCTTGTTAAAACCGGATAATGCGCATGCGTGCATAAAGAAACTGAGGGTTTGAACGTTTAAGTACAAGTTAGACACCTCAGTCGGTATAAAAAAGTGTAAGCTGTTTTAGCTGTTCTTCAAAGATACTGATAATTCCAGGGAAAAAGGAAACGTGATCCCACTGCGTTTATCAGTTTTGCAGTGGAATCCTCGTACCTTTTTCCTTAAAATATTCGGCACTCTTGAAAAAAAAGCATTACAGTTATTGATACCGACTGTTGGACCTGGATGATGGCGGGTAAAGGGGGTGCACTTCACCTTGATACGGGGAGGTTAAACTTGGAACTTTAGACACGTTAGTTCTATCTCTCTCACCCCGTCTTGAAGCGCCACTTAGTTCTATCTCTGTTGCTTCCATACAGATTTCACCAACCCTTCACAGGATGCGACCCCAGAGAAGTCGTCGCGTGAGTGGCGCAAAGTGCATTATACGTACGGCACTGCTCTGCTGCCGAGTCCGTGACGTCACAGAACCAATATGGATGGTCGGCATCGGCTGCCTGAATTTCAGTCATAAAAGGGTTTTCACAGGGTTACGAACGAACTTTAAAAGACAATCATGTCGGATTACTTAAGATCGGCTCTCGGATATTTGAATGGCAATGGAAATTCCAACGAGTACGTCGGTCAAGTGCTGGAAATCAACAACGTGAAGCTACGGGTGACCAGGCTACTCGCCGAGGGTGAGTCTGTCAATCCTCCCACTTTTCGAGATTAACCGCCGTTCAATTTCGACGTGACAATCGTGAAATTGACATTCTAAACAAAAATTCGTAATTGTTAAAACCCAGCGACATTTTCTTATTACCGTGACGCACGACAGTTCATATTTTCTGTCATTTTGCCCAGTTATTTGTTGACATGTGTCAAATAAAAAAAAAGTTGCTGTTTTGACTTTTGACATATACAATCGACAATTGCACATCGAACATTCCTTTCTTCTTACTATTCTATTCGTATCATTTTTATTCCGGTTTCGTATATTTTTATTGTTTTTTTTTCACAGATGTCACATTATTTACCTATTTGACGCTATAGCACATGCAACATTATCGCACTTTATCATGCCGCATGTAGATGATAGACCATACTAATCACTCCTCCAATTCAATATTAAGTCTATGGTCTATAACAATACACGTTGCTCGGTGAATTTTCAATCGTTATCTTAACAGAGAAAATTCAGTTTAAATGTTCTACTTGAGCTTTTGGGCATGAAGATTGTAAGACAAGAGTTTCTTCAAATTAGAAAGGCACTTTGTGGAACTAGCACATTCTTTAGAAATTACATCTGTCTCGACGTGTTCTAAAATGTGTTAGGCAATAGAGCGGCCAATGATAGGAATGCTTTGTCGTCTTAAGCCATAAAGTCTTAATTATTAGAATTAAAAAATAGCTCTAAGCGGATTATTGAAGTTTCTATTTTCTACCTATAAATATACTATAGTAAAAATAATGTAATACTTTGTGTTTCGTATTGAAGAATTTGGTTGTGAAATATACAGGTGGCTGGGCACTGGTATTTGCCGTAGAGGATATTGCAACAGGAAAAGAATATGCTTTGAAGGTGAGAATATATTTGTTAAAAATTAATAATGCTATTTTAAAGATAAAAATTTATTTGATTTGTTTGTTTCTGTTGGCTACAGAGACTAATCGCCGTAGACGAAGAAGCTAATAAAAGTATTATTCAAGAGATAGAGACATTGAAGAAGCTATCGGGCCATCCCAACATAATTCAGTATCTGTGTGCACAGAGGATAGAGAGAGAGGGAGGCAAGGGCTGTGAATATCTTCTAGTGACGGAATTATGTCCCGGTGGAACTTTAGCTGATCTGCTCAGGAGCACGACGTCCGCGAGTTCTTTGAGTCTAGCTCAAGTATGTCGAGTAGCGTATCAGGCGACAAGGGCGGTGCATCATATGCACAGCCAGCAACCCCAATCTATAATACACTGGGACATTAAGCTAGAGAATTTTCTGATCGGGAGCGACGGTCTTATAAAATTATGCGATTTCGGAAGCGCTTCTACTCAACAAATATTACCGGATCCATCGTGGAACGCCCAGAAACATTCGACACTGGAGGATCAGATGTCGCGATATACGACACCAATGTACAGATCACCGGAGATGATGGATACTTGGAACAATGAACCGATAGGACCGCCTGTCGATTGTTGGGCTCTCGGATGCATCTTCTATGCTCTTGTCAGTCTGCGACATCCATTCCCAGAAGGTAAAAAAATGGTTACAAACCTAGGACGTTGCTTCCTGATGATTTTCCACCCTTGACTAAGTCACCTCTAAGACAAAGTATGTTATCGATTTTGGTTTCCTCATAGAGGTAGCTTTGTCAAAGGTGGAATATAATAAAATTAAGTTAAGTAATAATTCGGTTAGTTAGATGTTTCGAAAGCAGAGGCAGTTATTAATTGAAAATTTTTATTGCTATGAAATCTAAACTCTTTTACCGATGTGCACCAAATTAAATATATAATACATCTGAACGTTAGTTCGCTTAACGCTTACGTTAGTCGGAGCGACATCGATTTTTCAAAAAATTCAATATCCCATAAAATACGAACCTCTTAATAGATTCGGCTTAGAATCAATCCAAAACGTCCTTCAACATTCGTCTATTTGTGAACAACTATTCAGCTGGGTATTTAAATATTTGCGACAACTAGAGTAACAACAGAGATTTTTCACAAAATTCGAAGAGTCATAATATTATTAAAGAAGAGATATTTCTGCTTTACCTGTGTGCCAAAATTTCAGTTCGATCGATTGAATAATTATAGAGATACAGAGGTTTCAATATTCTGAGGTCGTAACACACCAAGCGCGCGTGCGCGAGCGCACTCCGTAAGTTTTTCTTGACGTTTTAGACCATTTTGAGCATCCTGACTATGATAATCTTAAAGAAATGTTTTCATTACGACAAAGCTTTCTCTGCGAGGAAGCAAAGTATTTGTAAAATTAATATATCTGTATAGGAGACATTGATTACCGGTGTATTTAATTGAACGTACCGCCATAAAGCAACATTAAAATATTTGTGAATTAAAAATGATTTTTTAACGTTTTTAGTACACCGTAATTAATTTAACATCATCCTTGTATATTAAATTGAATATATTGGCTTATGCATTAATGCTTCCGATACAAATATATGAATTCTCATGCAGAACCTTTTTACAGTATAATTTGTATACGTAAAATAAACTAAAAACTCGTGTATCCGATATACGCGCAAGTCCAAAATCAGAATAATGAGCTTACGTACGATTAAAATCTAACGCTGTATAATATTTTGTTCCCCAGGAAATAAATTAGCAATTACAAACGCAAGATACACTCCTTTGGCACCGAATCCTCGACTGTCCTGTATCCACGAGCTCGTAAAGGGATGCCTGGATGCGTCGCCTTTAAAGAGATTGACTACATCGGCTCTGTTGGAACGTCTCGCGGCGATCGCCGAATCCAACAACTTTGATCCCCGAGAGCCAGCGAAGATCGAGGTAGTTACGAAAGCAGCTCCACCCCCGAGACCAACACCACCGCCAGCAGCTGCAGTTCCGCCACCACGTCCGTCTCCTCCCGCAGCGGCACCGCCACCCCGACCTGCCCCGGTACAAGCAGCAGGTGTTGTTGTACCCAGTAAAGGACCACCACCCCATAGCTCGGGTCTCTTCAGTTCCTTAAAGGGTGGTGCTGGCAGCATTTTTCGCAATCTGAAAGACACTTCGACAAAAGTGATGCACACGGTTCAGCAAAGCATGGCGAGAACCGAATTAGACGCGAGTTACTTAACTTCCCGTATATTAATAATGCCGTATCCAGCGGATGGTATAGAGTCCGCCTATCGTGCTAATCACGTAGAGGATGTGAGAGCGTACCTGCAGACGAGACATCCAGCGCCGGCAAAGATACAGTTGTATAATCTGTCTCGAGGGCGGCCGAACGTTTCGAGATTGCCAGGAAAACACATCGACTGTACATTCGCTTACGCTTCACCGGATGCAAACGCACCGCTTCTCTCAGCTTTGTATCAGATTTGTCAGGACATCTATCGATATCTCGACGCTGATTTCAATCACATCGTCGTGCTCTATTGTGTGGTAAGTTGTCGACAAAAAAGCGTTTACCACACAGAAAAATAAATATATAGATCTATAAGATCCTAAAGAACCTCTAAATTGATATCTCAAAATGGTCGGATCTTCCTCTTTTGGAAATGATTTAATCTATTACGTCTACATAACTTTTTTTTCTATGTGGAAACACTTATTTAGTACATTATATAGATACGGAAGATATATATATATATATATATATATATATATATATATATATATATCATAGTTAGGTCGCAGTTTTGTTGGCCACTGAGATACATACTTGACTCTCGTCCAATAATTGATTTGCAGGACGGATGCCACTCGAGTGCGACGATCGCCTGCGCATTGCTGCTCTACGCCGGTGCTCTCACTACTCCTGAGGAGGCGATAGCGCTTTTCACGACACGACGTTGTCAACCACCTCAGTTGCAGCCCTCGGATTTACGATGTATCAATTATATGAGCGTGCTCAATTCCGGCGTGAATCCGCACACGAAACCTCTGGTTCTTCGATCTCTGGTGCTACAGCCTGTGCCCTTATTCACTAGAGCCAAGGACGGTTGCCGACCTTACATCGAGATTTACAGCAACGGTGCTCTCGTTTTCTCCACGAAACGTCCGGATTATGAGGAAATGCGACTGTACGATATGATGGAAGGAAAAGCTTGTATCGTGCTGGGCGATGCGACCGTTCGTGGCGATGTGACGATCGTCGTATCGCACGCGCGGCAGCAACTCGGGCGTGTCATTGGAATAAAGATAGCTTCGCTGCATTTCCACACGGGATACGTTCCACTCGCGGAGAGCACGTTATCCTTCGAGAAACACGATCTCGATGATACTCCTGAGATTGGCGGCAAATTTCGCATTGTTCTCAACGTAATGATAGGCGAGGAGAATTCGAAAATATCGAGACTTCCCGCACCATGGGAAGTCGAAGGTGAACAAAAATTGACACCCGACCCTCTCTTCGGTTCGACGCTCGAAATGGAGGAAACGCTTGATAATTTTAGAACTGTCGTACGACGTAGCTCAGATATTTCTGAGACAAATGTAACCGAGGTTATCGAGGAACCTGCACGACCGGAGGAGACACCGGAGTGCCAAATACCGATTCGGGAACCTGAGGAGGAAGAGGAGGGCGAGGAAGGGGAAGGACAGGCGGAACATCAGCAGGGTAGTCAATTTGCCGAAGCGGATTTGCTGAATCTCGGAATGCCAACGGCTCACAACGTTAATAACGCACTGGCGTCTTCGCCGTCTGTCGCACCGGGCCTGGATATATTCTCGTCGTCGAGCGCGAATCCGAATGATTTGCTCGGAGGATTCACGGCGTTCAATCAGCAAACTCCGAAACAACCATCACCAGCCATGAATAATCCTGTAGCGAACGATCTGTTGTTTGGTAATAGACAGGCAACCGGACATAATTTGCTTTTCGGGGGCGGCCAATCGCCGGGAAAGCCAACGAGCGATCTACTGTTCGATCCACTGAGCGGTACCGCAGGAGGAGGTGGTGTCAATGATCTCATGGGAAACTGGGCAAATGCTAAACCCGGTGCGGCGAAAACTCCAAATGCGGAAGAAAATTTTCCAAGAAATTCGAGTGTTCCGAATTTCGCGGCTCAACAGAAGGATCCCTTCGCAAATCTCGCGAGCTCGCTCGGCACTGGATTAAATGCTAGTTGGAATGGCACACCTAGGGACTCAAATACTCCACAGTCGGCCAGTCCTGCTCCCTCTGGCACACCTATTCATTCTAGTCCTCGGATGCACATGTCCAATACGTCTGGCGATACCAACGGTTCCGGTGGCATTGCTGGGGCCTCTGACAACTCTTCGGTATTCAATAACAAGCCGGCTAAACCTGGCGATGCGTTTGAGGATTTACTCGGCAGTCAGGGTTATAATTTCTTTAGTTCACGGAAAGCCGAGAAGGACAGTCCAAAGACGATTAATCAGATGCGAAAGGTCGAGGCCGCCAAGACGATGGATCCCGATCGACTTAAAGTTACCGAATGGACGGAAGGAAAGAAGGGTAATCTTAGAGCACTTTTATGCTCTCTGCATACAGTTCTCTGGCCGGAAGCTGACCGGTGGCAGAGGTACGAAATGCATCAATTGGTCTCACCTGCGGACGTGAAGAAAGCTTACCGAAAGGCCTGTCTAGCTGTGCATCCCGACAAGGTATGATCTCTCCTATTTACATTTTTTAAAAATGTTTTACACTATTTTACAGGTTTTATAAAAATTACATTTTTACATCGCAGAAAAATATATTATGTGCGAATAGAAGAATAAAAAATTTACTCGACAATAACAATATTACTTTTTACTCATATTTTCAGCAAGCGGGAACCGCCAACGAAAACATAGCAAAACTGATATTTATGGAACTGAATAATGCATGGAGCGCGTTCGAAAATGACGCTTCGCAGCAAAATTTATTTAGTTAATTATAGAGTTGACAAAAAAAACATAAGAAATTATATTCGAGAAGTACTACGACCTATCTTTGCGAAGTCGATTCCGGCTGATAGAATACGTTAATCATATTCTGTTATACTTGTAAGATAAAAAAAAAGAAAACGTCTCTTTATCGCATTCCAACAATGTTACTATTAGCCGTAGTCGCGATGCTTCGCATTAAAAAAGATAAAAAGAAATAATAACACGATCAAACGATGACAATGCTGACGACGAGGCTACTCCGACTTTGCGCTGAGATTATGATTAGCTATGAAAATTATTATTTCAAGTAAATGCTATGTACTGTTCCTCATCTTTACCCTGAAAACTCCAGAAAACTAATCTACGATTATATATGTATATAAAGCAGTGTAAATTAAACAGATCCCAAATATATGAAAATATTTTCCGGGCGAAAGAAACTTTTTCTATGTAATTCAACCCTCCATTCTCTCTCTCTCTCTCTATCTCTCCCCCCCTCCCTCCCTAGTTCTCTCGTTTCTTTTTTCTCGACTTTGTAAATACAATTTATGAGATGGTTCCCGGGACGGAAACTGAAATTGCCTTACTTAGGTGAAATGGCATGATCCACCGTGATCCCTTGAACGTTGAGCGAGGAGTTTTAAACTTTCATGCGGTGCATTATGAAAAAAGGCTGTTTTTTTTCTTGTTTTCTCTTTTATTCCGAGGTATAGTTGGTCTAGATTGTGTCCGACAGGGGATCATTACATGATATCGTTCGGGCAAGGACAAAAGGACACGAGAGAATAAATCCCTTCGAACGACATCCCCTATTTCTATCTAGGTAGCAAAAAAAGTCTTATTCTTAGAAACGAAAAAAATCAATCGCAAACCGCCCCAACGGGGAAAAATCCGTGTGGGATTATTTTCTATATTTGAAGCATTCACAATCGTCACGAGGATGACCTCGTGTCGACCGTCCTAAATCGGTGTGCAATTCTCGGTACATTGTTCGTATAAAGTGGGATTCACCGCGATCCGAAGTAGCGTCGTCGTTCGAACTTGAGTTGAGGGGGTGGTGGAATGGGGAATCGAGGGGGGGATGATGCACACGCGCAACTGCACGCCTTGGGGATGGTGGGTCACATCATTGGCTATGTAGTAAAGTTTCGTGTGTGTGTGTGTGTGTAAGAGTCGTACAGACCTACAGGGGTTGAAATTTAAAGGGAGGGGCTGTCCGAAAATGGCTGTCACCCGCGAGACAGGTCGACCGGAGGAGGGCGAGTGAAGGCGTCCGACCCCGTCTTCCACACTGACCAATTGACATTATTTTACAACAATTGAGACCGTTAAGCAATCGATAGGTATTATGCTGCGACTAAAAAGCAATCTCCGCGCTCTTTTGAAACTACCCCCTGGTCCGAGAGCTTCAATCAACCGTGCTGAAAGGTAAATTTATCAACTATCTACATACAGGACTAACACGAGAGCGATATTACACATGTAACAAGTGATATGATCGAATATGAGCAACTTATTTACATACGCGTTGAGATAATCGTCGAAAGAATTACAACCCCCCCGGCGGTTTGTGAAAGTTCGTGCGTCACGATCAAAATGACCGATAAATTTATTACCTAGATACAAACAGAATAAACACCTATGTGGGCCCAATTTTCACCAAAACTATGTGAACGTAAAATAATACAAGTTGTACACATTCATTTTCAAGAGAAAGATGTACTCTCGTCTGTAATCGCAATGTGTCGTCGAAATGTCAGAGTTACGAGGGGATGATTTTCTTATTTTTTTCATTTGACAGATTGAGCTCCTGCGAAGATGACATAGTGCAGTGGAATTAGTATTCTAAGCGAGAAGCTCATTTCACCGCAGGAAGATGCAAACTTGCTCAACGTGGAAAGTGCTTCTTCTTTTGTTGGGAATTTTTATCGATAGCCAAGTGTTCTGCACCGCCGATGCGGATAAATCCGCGAGGGCCATCAAGAGCAGACTCAGGACTTCACATTCGCCATGGCGTTTCGCGGTGTGTCTTTCGCAACCTCAGACTCCATCGAGAATAGATGTACAGCGAGCATGGGAGGAGGTACGAATGGAGGCTTCTCAGAGCGAAGTAGAAGTTTCCTACGTGGAGGCCCGAATGACACCCATGTCGGATTCTCTTTCTTACCCGCTGTCCTTGATAAACAAATTCTGCACCGATATCGAAAATGGAAAAACCGTACTCAGTTTGGTGATCGGAGGTGGATCTGCTGCAAGATTTTTGATAACTGCGGCAGCTTCCCTGAATCTTCCTGCGCTGTGGTTGCCAATGACTCACAGAGATTTCCTTCGCCAGGTCAGTTACTATTTCTTTTTGTATGAGAAGGTCGCTATTCCAGCATTTTCACTGTTGGAGATAATTGTGAAGTTTCATTATTTTTCATTGTTAAGAAAAGTACGCAACATTTTTTCTGTTTTCGTACGAACCACCAAGTTTGTTATCTTCTAACAGATACAACAAATATTTTAGTTCATAGAAAAAAATTTCCTGCAATAATTAACATTAAAAAATACTGAAAAAAAAACAACAATTTTTGGGTACATTTGAAGATTGTTAAATTTTACAATAATTTTTGCATTATAATTAATTTTACTATAATTCAAAATTAATAAACGATTAGCTTGTTAAATGAAGACATGTAGTAATTATTTATTTTACAAAAATGTTTTAACGTCTGAACTTTTTAAAAACATTAATAAAACTTTTACAATTACTTCAAACTGTGCACAATTAATAACGCTTTTCGTTTTTTCTCAGGGAAAAAGAGGACGTTTCGAGACTCGATTGGGCTCAGGATCCGAAGAAGCCGGAGCCGCTGCAGCAGCGTTAATGCACAAAGCCCACTGGCACGCCTTCACCCTCCTCATCGACACGACGCTGCTCCCGATGCATCATCTGCTGCAGGTTAACCGTCACGTTTTGACCCCTAGAAATATCATTCATTTACCGGCCAACGACAAGAGTCTCAGGCTGCGTATAAGAAGAATATCCGAAGAGGGTGGTAGCGGAGGTGTTCTCGTGATGGCGTGTGATTTGAACAGTGCACGTAGAATTCTAGCGGCAGCATCGAAATTCGAGATGACGGCTGGCCGTTTTCTATGGCTGTGGTTGGATCTTAAAGCGGAGTTGAGACCCAACGAGCCTGGTATCATAAGTTCTCACGTACTTTACAATTCTTTGGCACCCTTATCGAGAAACGAACACGACAAAAAATCTTCTCCGATGGACAATGTCCTGGAACACAGTGCCAATCTTGTTCTGGAGAACGCTGCTCATCTTCACTCGTTACCGAATTTATCTAACGACGTCCATCGACTGCAGGAATATCGCTGGCAGCACGAGAAGAAAATTGTGAGGAAGCGTGAGGACAGATCCTTCATGGTCGACGACGACGAAGAAATCAGGATAACCGACAAGAGTTTGAATTCCAAGAACTTTATGCCTGTAGGAATGTTTGCTCTGAGGCCATCCAGCTTAAAAATAAGTGGTGGTGACACGATACTCACGAGAATGTTACGGGAAACTTCTAAAGCCCTCGACAACACTTTTATCGAATTGAAATCATCGCTAAGTCATTTGAGAGAATCGCAACTCAAGGAACACTTCGTGCCAACGTGCTTTGCTGAATATAATTCCAAAATGTCGATGAACGAAGTCAAGGAGAACGTGTCAAGAACTTTGACGGCGAAGTTGCGTGAAGCTATGCGACAGATATCACGTGACAAAGCTGAGTTTCAGTTGCTTAATTTACAAGCTGTACAGTTTCCTGGTAACAAGACGCAGTTAAGGTGAGTGAGAGAGTCTGCACAAAAAAACAGAATAAAGAATAATCGGCATGAAATAAATAAATAATCAAAAGATATTATTGCTTATGAGAGGTTCCATCAACATTACCATACATTTCGATGAATAAGGGTAAATGGCCCTCGTGCGAAATGTCTTGGGAGACCACTTGTTTTTAAAATCTCTATTTTCTTCGACCCAGTTGAGTTTACGGGTAAAAGCAAAAATATCATGTGACGCGGACTTGGTAGACGCTCTCCGTTTACCAATTCCGGAGAGCATAACTTTCTTTTGCTAGTTATTAGTTATAGAAACTGGCGTTGGTTACAGATGTAGAAGTGCCATATCACCTTAAGACGATGTGCTATACAAATACGTGGTTCACCGTTCTCTTCTTTCATTCGAAATATCAATCGTGGAAGAGAAATTAGAGTTTTCGTTACTGACCAAGGGGTAGCATGTCACCTTAAGACGATATAAAACATGTATGGGTGCGAAAGAGATGACAAATGATATAGAACGCCGTAGATTATTTATTGGATAAAATACGAGAATGGTGCCCTGCAAGATTGTTAGACGGACTATTCTCGGTTTTTCACCGACAGATCAATGTTGGCACAGAAATGCGAGTTACAGTTTTTGTTATCGGTCAAATAGTATCACATCACCTTAAGGTGATATGCTATACCGACTGGGCAACTATGTTTACGAGTGAGATAGTGCCATTGGCGATTGCGGTGAAGCGAAATAGAACGACAGAAATACGTAGCACTTCGTGTTAAAATGTGCAACTACTCGGTCGGTAAAAAAAGCTGTAACGGACATTTCTCAGCCATGATTGATTGTTCGGATAATAGAGGAGAACGGTAAACTACGTCTTACAATTCTACGGTTCACCGTTCTTCATTTTTATCCGAGAGATTAATCGTAGCAGAGAAATTCGCGATGGAAAAAACCTGCTATCTCACTCGCACGCATGGCGCTCTGAAAGAGAAATACGCCATGTAGCACTTCGTCTTAACACACATTTAATGATTTTTTTTTCAGGTGGACCAAGGTCGGTACGGTCAGAGGTGGCAAGGAGGTGCGTTTGGATACGATAACGTGGCCCGGTGGCGGAATCGTGCCCGCTTACTTGGAACAGGGAGGCGAGAAGGTCGGAATGCCGAATTATCGAATAGTGACAGCACTCGCTCCGCCTTTTACGATGGCGACGAGCTTGCAGGAAGGTCTGTGTCTCCGAGGATTCATTTGCCGGCAAGGAAGGGAACAAAAATGCTGCTACGGTCTTACGATTGACCTGCTATCGCTGATAGCGCAAGAGTTGGGATTTCGTTTTGATCTTTATGTCGCTGAGGATGGACTGTTCGGGAAGCGAAATGGGCGAAACGGCTCGTGGAATGGCATTGTTGGCGAATTGCTTTACGGCAGAGCTCAACTCGCTTTCGCGCCTATGAGCGTTTCGTCACGACGTGCCGAAGTAATCGACTTCACCACTCCGTATTTCTTCAGCGGCGTAAGCTTCTTGGCCGCGCCGAATCTCAAGTCGGATATTCCACTGTTAGCGTTTCTACTGCCGTTTAGCACCGAACTGTGGATAGCCGTATTTACCTTTCTAAATATAACGGCGATGGCCGTTGCAGTTTACGAGTGGTTTAGTCCATTCGGATTGAATCCTTGGGGTCGGCAACGCAGCAAGAACTTTTCCATAGCCTCGGCGCTCTGGGTCATGTGGGGACTGCTCTGCGGTCATCTCGTTGCCTTCAAAGCCCCAAAATCCTGGCCTAACAAGTTTCTCATTAACATTTGGGGCGGATTTTCAGTTATCTTCGTAGCTTCGTACACGGCGAACATCGCTGCTCTGATAGCGGGTAGAGTTTTTCACTCCGGGGTCAGCAATTATCGCGATCGAAGCGTGAGCACTCTTTTTTTCTTATTACCGACATTATCTGCATTGAAAATCCATTTAATCCGAATAATCTATCGCGTTATTCAACAGCTTCTGCAGCAAAAAGTAGGAGCACCTCGGGCATCCGCCGTCGAGTATTACGTACAATGCGCACACCGCGAACTCTGGTCTCATATGGCTCGATTCTCGATTTCTGACGTAGCCGAAGGTGTCGAGAGACTGCGAAACGGCAGTCTGGATATTCTAATCGCCGACACACCGATACTCGACTATTACCGAGCTACGGACAATGGTTGTCGTTTGCAAAAGATTGGCGATACTATAACCGAGGATACGTACGCGGTGGGCCTCACAAAAGGGCATCCTCTCAAAGAGAGCATCTCCAAGGTCATTGCTAACTATACGAGCAATGGAATGCTGGACATTCTTCAGGAAAAATGGTTAAATAATTTCTAAATATAATAATAATAATAATAATAATAATTTTTTTTTGTCAAGACAACGATTGCTCACTTACAAGAGGTCATTTTCATGTTCAAGGTACGGTGGGCTGCCCTGTATGAGAGAACGCGAGGGTATAAATCCGGGACTCAATACGGAAACCCTTGATCAGCCTCGCCCGCTCGGTGTAGCATCCGTAGCCGGAGTTTTTTGTCTATTGGGAACCGGAGTGGTGGTGGGCACACTGATACTCGTTGGAGAGCTACTCTTCTACAAGTACACGCTGCCGCAACTCCGTCACAGACCGAAAACATCGATATGGCGAAGCCGAAACGTCATGTTTTTCTCGCAGAAGCTTTACCGTTTCATAAACTGCGTGGAGCTCGTGTCGCCTCATCACGCAGCACGAGAATTGGTCCATACAGTACGACAGGGACAGATAACGTCGCTGTTTCAAAAGAGCGTCAAACGGGTTGGTAGAGCGTGGCTCGCGAGAGCGTAACATGATTTCATCAAACCTTCTACAAGATTCCCCTGTTTCAGAAGGAACACGAACAGCGGCGGCGTCGGAAGAGTAAAGCTCAGTTTTTCGAGATGATACAAGAAATTCGAAGGTAAGAAAGAAATACTGCGGAAAGACTTTGCATTAATGCTTCCTCCACACTTTTCCATAGTTCACAAAACTATTTCTATGAGAAGATATTTGATCCATTTTGACTTTCTCGTAGAGGGATTTTTGCGAGCGGAAAAAACAAAATAGAAAGCGTATGTTTCTGCGAAAAATCGTTGAGCGTTGATTCATCGTTGTAAAAAAAAATGCAGTTTCCTATTTCAAAAATTCGATTGATTTCTACCTAAACTAATTGAAATCGATTGATTCGCAATTCAAAGGAATCGCATGGTTAATGAGCTCTGTAACATTAGCTAGTAGTATTAGCGAGTAGCATTAGTAGCTCGAAAAATATAATTTCACGAGGAAAAAAACAACATCGTTTTTTCTCTGCTTGGAAGGACCGATAGAGAAGGATTGAAATTGATAGAATACGAATCGATTGAGAACGATAAAACCGTAATGTCAAAAACACTAATTTGAAAAGAAAGGGAGAGAAAATGACGATAACACGAGTAGGTTTCTGTGCATTTATTATCGTATGTGCATTTCCGTTACATTACGGCACGATAACCTATCGTGTTTTTGGCTTTATCGTTCCACCGTATTGTATAGAAAATGTTTACCAGGGTTCATTAAAGTGTAAAATTTAACCGTTTATACTGAGGTATTTGGCAAACGATATATGAAGTTTGATTAATTGAAAAATACTATCGATTTGTACAGAGTTCAACAGGAAGAGAAAGTGGAAGGACCGGCGAAGGAAGCGGAGTCATCGCGGACTGCGAAGAAAGATAACAAACCGGTCAAGGGGCGAGAACGAAGCCGAAGCAAGAGTCCGCTAATGCCGAGAAGTCCCAAGAGTTCAGAGAAGTGTCGAAGCTCAACGAATCTTTCGGGTTCGCGGTTGGGACTCGCGCCGATAAGTCTCGACGCACCAAAGCCGCGCGACTTCACATTGAGCAGCACAAATCTGAGGGCGCGAAGTCCCTTGGAAACGGTGGGTAGAAGACTGAGTCACGGTGACGGAGGCTCGCCGCCGCCACGTCTGGGCTCCAACTTCGGCGGGAGCGCGACACTGAGACCTCTAGCTCCAGTCAGGTCGGACTCCGTGAGCGGCGGTGCCCCGACACCGCGTTACTCACGTAGTCCGGCGAAACGAGGTCAGTCTTTTCCGGTGTTTGCAACTCTGAGACCGCCGCACTCGACGAGCCACGCGGTGTCAAGGAGTCCCCTGTTATCACCGAACACCGAATTAACATCCGCTATAGGTCGAAAATTATCACGAGAATGGGGCTCGGGATCTATCGATCTGAGTCGTTCCTCCGAGGCAATCAGCACGTTCTCTGCTTACACGGGAAATCAAGAAACCGCATTAGTCGTGGAACGTGCCGAGCCCGAGAAAATTCAAGAAGAACCGGTGCCAACGAAAAAACCGGTGCGTCGCGCGCGCAGTCACGAGAACAAAGATCACGGGAGCAAGTCGATGGTAGACTCGCCGTCGCCGAGACTCACTGCTCAACCATCGGTCGGCGGTCGTTCCGTGAGCGAAAGAACTAAAAAACAGCTCGAATCCGAACTAAAAGCAATCTTAACAGCCAGAGCGCATCATCGGGACTTGCACCCTCCGTGATAGAATGATGAATCGTGATGGAACTTCTTCAAAGCGAGAAGATCAAAGTATCGCTGCCTCTGAGGGGCTTTGATTGATTTAAGCAATATCAGATTTATAGGTCAATTTGTAGAAAAATCTGACAGTCTAACAGAACACAAAAAACATCCCCAGCAGAGGTATTTAAAACATAGGCAGCCTTGACGATGGGACGGGGAGAGCACGACGAGAACGAGGGAAAAACGGACGAGTTAACCCGTCGGGCAGGACTCTCGGTTCGTTGATATATTGTTACATACATTAATAACATAGGATATACGATAAAATGGAGATAAAAAAGTGCTATAAACTTTTTAGTAGACACAGATCTTAACTGAGTGATGTAGAATGTACGCAAATATTAAGATATTTTCTTGTTGGCATTTTAACTCTACATTAAACTGTTGGCCCGGTCGAGTCTCTCCTTCGATCGAAAATTCAACGAAAAATTGCCAAAAAAAAAAAAGAACTGACAAACACTCGTTAATTTTCTTTCAGCTGCTCTTCCTATTTCCCTTCGAGCACTGATTTGTTACTGCTGTGATTCTAGGTGCCAATGAGATACTCTCTGAACTTCCGTCTTCTAACTTGTATCAATTATTCGTAAACAATGTGCCAAATGATTTCATTAAAGAAGAACGCGCGGTATCCGAAAGAAAACAAAAAATAAGAAAAACGAATTATAGTTTGCCATTAGTTTCGCGTGATCGTTGATTAATTGCGATACGGATTTTACGTAAGTTACGTCCGCACCATTTTTTTTTAAATCTAAATTGGACTACACACTGCCACTGTACGAAGAGACAAATAGAAAATGATCATTTTAATTGATAATAAGAAAAAAAAGATACACAAGACTCAGTTGCCTGCCAACTTTAGAAGGGGAGGCTCGAGCCGCAAGCTTTCGGCGTAGAATGACCACTTATTAAAGATACATGTAATCTCATATTCCTGCGCCTATTGAGGAAAATGTATTAGATAAGCGAGAGCGCACTACTTTTATTGATCGAATCGATTCTCCTTATCGATTGTGGGAATTCTATCGTGTTTGAGGAACGTCGAAGAGTCGTCGAAATTAAACGAAGGGGGCGAAGGGAAAAACGCCAATGTCTACCCATCGAACGACACGACTTGAAGATAAAGGTTTTAAGTAGCAGATAAAAATCAGCGTACCATGACGTTACGAGAGTGCGACATGTGTGACACAACGACGTACACACGAGCACAACGATGATATTGATAAAAAAAAAAGACACTTTTTAGCTAAAACTGATACCGAGAGACGAGATCACGAAATAATTTCAATCAGCCAAATCATTAGACTGATCGGTAATATTCAAAATCGAGTGGGTATTATTTGCACATGAGTAACGTATGATTACCATACTGGAATTGAAAGATGCGACAATGGTGTTGATTATACACTAGAAGTAACCAAGTGTCCTGTCCTTTTACTCTAAAAGAAAAAAGCAACACATTCTTTCGATCGCGCGAACGCGAGAAAGCATACTCGTTTAAAAATTCCTAACGACTTAAATATATTTACCCTATTAGACTGTTAGCATTGAATGTACGAAATTAAATTCGAACTATTATTAATTTTGGATCATTCATAAGCGAGGCCTTAGCAGTAGTCGTATCCGCCCAATGAAGAAAAAAAAATTTTTTAAAAAACAAAAACCGTTTACTTGATAATGATTATTATCGTAATTGGACATTTATCATTTATATAGAATGTTCAAGTATTTTGTTTCATAGCTTATACCTTTAGAGGAATATATATTATTATATCGATGCTCGCAGGTGAAAAGAACCGATTGTCGAGAGAGCATTGCGAATTCTGGAAACGAACTGTTCTCGACTGTGCTCTAAAAAAAAAAAAAGTAATATTTATAAAATGCCGGATTCTAAACGCACGATCGACGATTTATCTTGGCAATTTGCAAAGAAAGTGACGATAAAATAAGTAGATTTCTGTGCGTCTATTATCGTATGTACATTTACGTTGCGTTACAACGCATACGATAACCAAGCCTACACTTTTGTTATTTTTCGTCGGTTGCACAAGTGTATCGATATAACTATTATTACATATATCAAATTTCGATTAACGACACTGTTGTTTCTTATATTTTTCTTTGATAGTCGTGACGATTAATATTGTATACTTGAATTTCTATTGCACGACGAATTTCAGGATTTAAACATCTGAATATTTCGTGCAATTACACCAAATAATTGCCTCCACTTGACTCACGGTGCCTACAAAGGCTGCCCCAGACACAAAGTTTAATGACACTTGCCGAGCGCATGGCGCACCCGAGAAAACACAAAATACTCATAGACTTTCGTCGGTATATACATATTATATAATTATAGTGAGTATGTATTTCTGTGAGCTCCTCCAAACCAAAGAGATAGCCGCCGAACCTTTCCTCTATTCGGCAGTGCGACCTCTCGCACTTACGCTAAAAAGAGTTACATCAATCTAAAGAGTATTACGGAGGAGTAAAGAATGCAAAAAGTAACGAAAAAAAGAAAAGAAAATTATAAAAATCTGTCGCGTACCTAACGTCTAAAGTGAAAAATATTTAAAGAAAAAAAATAAATAAAAATACATAATAAGAATTCTAGTAGATGAGAAAGAAAATATAGAGAATCGATATTGCGATTAATTAATTAAAGATGAGTGATCAAAATACAAATTATAGGGGGCCAGTCTAGCGTCACCCGAGCCTAAGAAAATCAAAGATAGACTTATTAAATGAAATAACTTTTAGATCTATTTCTCAGACGGGAGTGATCCATCTGTGATTGGGTCGACTGGAGTCGTGTTCGTGTTACTATTGTCCTGTCCTTATGAAAAAAGATAAAGTTATGTAACAAAAATTGAATGAGAGCGAGAGGAAAAGGAAGAAAGGCGCGAAAGGAAAATCCTCCCTGTCGGAACCTGTAGAATTAGCAATGGAACACCGTAGTAGAATTATAGTCATTTGAAATCCTTGTAAATAATTGACACGGACACACACGCATTCACGGACACACACGCACAGACACAGTCTCGATTGTTCAGAGTCCCTTGAGTCGCGTGCTACTCCACGATTCTGAATCAGAGATCGATCGCAAACTTTTTTTTTGTGCGCTAAACAAGAGCCTGTATAGTTGTGACGCAACATGGAGAGACGAGAGCAAAATGCACTCGTAATTTCACGGCAAAGAGAAATTTTGTAACTCTCAAAGATTTTCTCGCATTGTCACCGGCCGTTTGTTGCTCGCGCCTGTCCATCCACGCGAACTTACACGAATGAGTCTAACACATTAAATGTAAAGTTTCCGCCTCAGGACTCTTGATAATCGATAAAAAAAAGAATAACTACTCATGGCCTACGAAAATCGAACGTCCCAAATCTATTAAACTCTCGTCTGTAATGCAACGGTGCTTACCATGCACTCGCGCTTCTAAAATCCTTGCAAGTAAAGAAAAAAAAAACTCAAAAACCTCCAGCACTATATTTCTACACGCAGAAATAATTGAACGTCTCGCGATTTCCTTTTCGTAATATCCTAATATTATTCTGGCAAACCCGCGCCGATCATTGACGGGCTGATCTTATTATATTATAAAAAATATATTTAACGCTAAGGCTCAACAAGACTTATTATTGTCGTTACTCGTGTAAGCTCTAACGATTATTCATTTTTCTTTTTAACGATGTGACTCTCCCATAGCAAAAAAAAAATGAATTAAATGAAAAGATAGATAATTGTGAAACGTCCAAAATTTATGAATCGAGTTTGCGAGATATAGATCGACGTTTTCGCTTATTCTTTCCATAAATTGAATGCTTCGATGTCATTCTATGATCTCAATTTCACTTTCATAGTCACGAAAAATAAAGAGACAGACAGACAGAGAGAGAGAGAGAGAGAGAGAGAGAGAGAGAGAGAGAGAGAGAGAGAGAGAGAGAGAGAGAGAGAGAGAGAGAGAGAGAGAGAGAGAGAGAGAGAGAGAGAGAGAGAGAGAGAGAGAGAGAGAGAGAAACCTTTCATTAACAATAATATTGTAACCAGAGATTCGTAATCCCTCAATGTTTTATCATCATGTGTCGTATCGAAAAAAAAAAAATAATAAAAATAACACCCATTCACTAATGGCAATAAGATATTAATTCTACTCTCTACGAAGCACTGCCACGAGATTCGAACTATTATAGTTACATTGCTTTCGAGAACCTGCCGCAGTTAGTATATGTAAATCGTTGCGTGTATATGTATACTTTACTTATGTATACCGGCAATTGTGTATTAGCTGACAAGCACGGTTTTTTACTCGAAAACCGTGCTATGTGGCGCGAGATTCGCACATTCCACATTTTACGAAAGCAAACATTTTTAACATTTAACATTTTAACGTAATACATAATTATTCTGTAAGTGGGTATTTGCAATTAAAACGTCGATTTCTGACGGCTTCTAAATAGAAGTCACACGAGATAAGGGGAAATCAATTGTCTCGTTTCTGTTTAATTCCATTTTTTAAATATTAAGTCGCTGTTGATTATTCGTTTTTTTTTCTACGGAACATAAACAGTCATCGAGATCTTCACCAAACACAAAGAAGAGAAAAAAAAACGATAACCACGTTGGCATTTCGACAGAATGGAACACGCACAGATGTGAATAAATAATAAAGCCAAAAGATATAATGTGCGAAAGGAAAGAAATAAATAAAAAGAGAGAGAAAGACAGAGGAAAAGAGAGAGTATAGGAAGAGAGATGACAAACTCGATGAAATATATAAAAAGCCACTCTGGGAATCCGCTGTCATAGTAACTTGTTGGGGTACGATAATTAGGATAGGTTCCTCGCAACCTACCTCGTCTCTCTTGTTACGCCTACTACTACACTGTTATTGTTGATGAAAATTCCACATTATTAAGAAATAAATATATTGTCTCAAAACTGATAGATTTACTTTGATTTTTGCAGTAATTTATATAAAGGTGGCCAATAAATGTTGAGAAGAAAAAACGCTGTATTTTCCCTGATTTAATAATTAATTGATCTTTAATAAAACTATTACTAGATTTGGTATGTGTAATGAATTAAGATTGTTAAAAGCTATATTGCTGACAATTAAAAAAGCTACGTTGACCGATGTTAAATATTTCGACTGATTTTTTGTCGATTTTTAATACTCGATCAAGGTGAAGGTAGTCATTTCATAGGAATGAGTATGAGATGAGTATCTGAATTAATTACAAGTGTAATAAACAGTAATAGTGACGCACGTGTACGCAAAAGCAGGTGAGGTAACCGGAATTTTATTTTAAAAAATCAGTGATGGTAAAATTCAAAAGTTTTAACGTTGTCTCTTATGAAAACATTGCAATTAATGGTTGGGCTTTCAACGAATAATAATATGTACTTAGCGATTAGATGCGTACGTAATTAATGTTCTCAAATATTCCCTGATTTTTTCAGATTTCGTAGATACCTCGAAAGAAAGCACTTACCGAATACTTTGCTATGATATGTTAAGTTAAATAAGTTAAAAGGAACCAATCGTACATGACTTTTGTCATAAGCATATCGTCAAAATGGCGACTTGAAAGAAAAAATCGAGTACAACTGTTACTTTAAAATTAATTTTTCAACTTAACAATTATTTCTATATAATTTATTTATTAAAATCATATTTTATATTGTTATTTTTATGTTGGAATATCTTTATTTTTAGTTATCTGATGATGAACTGTTATTTACTGCGACTATTTTGTTTATTAGAAAATTGTTGATACCATTGGATCCAATCGCATGATAAGGCTTTTGTCATACGTAACATCGTCAAAATGGCGACTTGTATCGAAAAAGTCGAATTTAATTGTTACTTTAAAATTAATTTTTCTAATTAACAAATATTTCTACATAATTTATTGAAGTCATATTTTATATTGTTATCATTATTGATATGTTTAAATATTTATATTTTCAATTATTTCATGACGGACTATCATTTGGCTCAAGTGCTGCGAAAAGATTATTTTTTAATGGCAAATTTGTAACATTTGAAAATAATTTTTTTTTATCGTACAAATTTCTTAAAGTTATCTTTAATTCTTTGATAAAGTTTCAATTACTATAGATTTTCAGGTGTTTCCCTGACCTTGGTCAACCTCCATGCATACATGTTTACAGACCTTGAAATTAATCGACACGAATAGAACATTGAACTAACATCTATATTCGTGACACGTGTGAAATCGCGTTAATCAATAATGCATAGAGTTTTCAAGAACAATTCATTCACTGAATTGTCCAGTGGGAATATGCAGCTACAGACATTTCCATTCAAGATAAAAACACCGACACGAATACGAACGAAGAAATAGAGAAGAAGCGAGAAAGAAAAATAACGAAATTTTCAAAAGGTTAACCAGCGACGCAGATATGTGCTGACTCGGCAAGAAATATTATCATCTTACAGCAATAAGTGACTGGCATAACTTCAGCTTGAGCATTTATGAATAAAAAATTGGAATTCACTAATTTCAAGATTATTACCTTGTACGACAAAGATAATTAGTTGTGTTTATTCATTCCAGGCATACCGAACACTCTGCAATCGCTCTCGTAACCAATATATAATTATATTATGTTCACCGTTTATGACGTTCTGTGCAATTAATAATCCTCATAATAATTATTCCGAAAGCATGTACAGATTTCCGTTATATATATATATATATAAACGGGGATAGAAGAGCGTGAGTAAGAATATCGAGTGGCAGGTACAATCGACGCGCAATGGGTAATGACAATCGTGATGAGTGCGCGAGTCGTTTGTGTCGACGAAAGTGCAGCCTAAGGATGACTTATCAAAAATGTAATAGATACGTGAGTACGAGTGAGTCCGCTCTTTAGCTCCTTTACAGCTGTTGCTACAAGTTGAGTGCGAGGCGTTGACGATTTTATGTGGAGGAGGAACGGCAGAGAGGGGGGTCGATGACGACGACACGAAGAACACGATGTTTAACTCCAGAATGATGTCAAAAGTAGCGTGGAGCTACGGATCGTTGAGCGAGAAAAGTGCGCGCATATACACATATTGTATGAACTGGAGTATTAGAGTTTGTACGTACGATTGAGATCTCGCAGCTGAGAGCATACCCGATGGTGTGGTCCCGTAAAAGACGGAAACACGGACAAACAACGAAGTGTGTATCCGGCCTTTGTGGTACTGTCCCTTCCCCTCGATTCTCCTCCCACTCGTCGTGTCTCTCGAGGTATAACGCACGGACGATTAGAGTTGAGAATCGATTGGAATGGACACGCTGATTTCGCAAGTCATTCTTTGTCACGAGTTTACAGTCAACCTTTTCTAAAGGAGTAACAAGGAGAGCGGACCGGATAACCGCGGGGGCGTGTTTTTCGTACGAACAAACGTTTGACCATACGATAAAAAGCGACGGTATATCACGCTCGCAATATGTTTCACCATGTACACGTTGGCTGCTGCTTTTGACGTTTTACTCAGCCGTTCGATCGGTATATTAAAAGTAAAAAGCACACACGACACGCGAGTGTAATCGTTATTTTAGTGTAAGTTTATATTTTATAATTGCGATAGCATACGACGCATACGACGGTTCTCACGAGTACTCTAAGCTGCGGATGTGCGGGCGTCTATTGTATTCTTGGATATTACGAGCACGTGCGAATGGTTCAGTGTTTGTCTATAAATTGCGTGAAAATAGAAGGGCGAGTTTCTCGTTTATTGACAAAAATATATAAAGATACGAGGTAGCGTCTCGTCGTGGAATATTAAGAAAAATTTTATTTTATTTTTATGTTTTTATAGTATATATCTTCACTGTCAGGACATATAATCTTGGCAGCATCATCTCTATTGGGAAACCTGTTCCAAAAAAGCTCCATCGGGACATCGTACAAGCGTGTAAATCGAATCTTTCTATTTCCTTTTTTTTATTATTATTATTCCATGTAATCATCTCTAGATTATCCGAAGAAGCCGGTCGTGCCAGCGCAGAAGGAACACGGCTGTGTATCTTACCAAGTGCAGAGTTTCGTCGGTCTACGTATTCCACGTATTCCAGTAGAGTAGCCGATACCCGATATTCAGGAATATATATTTTTTTAAGCATAAATAAATAATATTAACCATGAATGGTATTCGAGAGTATATTAACTCAGCGACCGAATATCCCGCGTGCGTTAAGATCATCTGCTCGGTTGAGGGGCCTTGGCACATGAAACTACGTACGAAACACAGACAAACCGATCATGTGTCGTTGCTCTCTCTCTGTGTGTACGTGTATGTGTGTGTGTATTACTTGTCAGTGTCGTCAGTGATCCGGCTGCGGGAAACGTAGTTTCATGTGCAAGCAGCTCTCGTTGATGTTGCTGTGGATCACCAGAAGCAGAGGGGCGAAAGGACGGAAGACTCGCTGTGTCGTGACTCGACGCGAGTGAATCAGTAGGACGACGGACGACGTCGTAATACAACGTGATATACATAACGCGAAAAACAAAGTGTGACGCCATGCACGTTTCTTTTTTACCCGTGACCGTTCGTTAAACTCACGGGAACAAAAAATCACTTACTCAATAATCGAGCGTATCGCTACCGCTTGTTTCCGCGTTACTCTGTGCGCAAGGTCCAGCCGAAATAAACGTGTTCCGTTCACTCTGTACAGCAGACGAATCTAACCCGTCAAGTCATGGTCGTCGCGACGTATCGCATATCGAGACTAGACTCTTCGTCTTCTCCTCGGAATAAAGACTGTTTAGTGTATTAGAAGATTCACGAATAATCGTGATATACTCGCTGATAAGTGTCACCACCAGCAACACAGGCGGAACGTCTCTGACGTCTTCGATCACTCGTAAATTCTGCATTTCTTACTTTCTCTCTCTCTCTCTCCCGCGTGTTTTTTTTATTGTCTCACCAACTCGCTGAGAATTCACTAGATAAATGCGTACTCTTTCTATCTACGTGCTCTTTTGCTGTCAACCCAACAGTTATCGTAATATTCAAACCGGCTTTACCTTGAAAATTCGTCGATATTTCGCAAAATAATAATCGCGCTGTCACGAGACTGTAAGTACTTTCGGCTTCGTCGAATACTCAACGATCGACGCACCGTATCTGACAACTCTTACGATCCAACGAGACAATTCCCATCCAAGTTCATTATTTATATGAAATTATTTGCTGGTCATTGATTTAACGATGTTTTCACTCTATATGATTCGATGACATTGTATCCGTATGCGTAATATCGAATCTGTCGAAGACACAATCGTCAACTTTAAATTCACTGTGGGGTCATAGAATTTTTTTCATTCTCTGTATCCCGCTACCGATAAATAACATTGCGAACAACGTACACGTTGATTTTGCAATGTCAAACAGATACGACGATTTAAATGTTTACTATTTTCTGAGAATTAACGTTATCACTTGATCCTCCAACTTATCTCGTGATTAGATTTATACGATGATTCGCGAGAATAAGGAATTACAAGAAACGACAAAAATTCTTTCCATTTTTCTTCTTCATGGAGAAAGCTTTGTTTCTATTGAAAACAAAATGTTAATGTCAGGATACTTTATTGGCTTGAAACATCCAGAAAGGTGGATTACGAAAAAATATCTCGATGTATGTGTGTATGTATGTATGTGCTGTGCCTTGTAAATATAAACGTTTAGTAAATTAGAATAATTGAGGTGAAATTCGGTACACAAGTAACGCAGTAATGACTCTTTGATTGTTGCTATTTTTGTAAATATAAATGCAACGATAAAAATGTTGACATTTTTTATTTCTTGAAGAACATCCGTGATCGCTTTAAATTTCGGCTATTGAGTTAAATAGTTGTTCATAATTGCAGATACGTTGTAGAATGTTTGGTATTGAATTTGGCCGAAATCGTAAAAGAGGTAGGAACCTTATGGGATTTTAAATGTTTCACAAAAATTAACGTTATCGCAATAATTTCCGCAAAATTTGAGCTGTCGAGCCAAATATATATATTTTCATAAACCATTTAATAATCTGATGCGTTTGGTACAGGAAATTCGTGAAAATCGTTTATGTGATTCATATTTTATGGGAATTTAAATATTTTCAATTGCTATCGCTCTAATTTCAAACAAATTGGAAAATAACGAATTAAAAATTTGTAAACACACTTAAGAACGTTCAAGAATGGCTGGTATAACATTTGGTCAAAAGCAATAAAGGAGATTGAACGTTACGACAGATTGAATTGTTTATTTAGCTATCACTCTTATTCGCCAAGCTAAAAGATCTGCGGATTAAAAATTAATTGATGAATCGAACCACGATTTGGCGCAGAAGTAAAGTAAGATCTTATTAAAGCTGTCAAATAATATATACAAATGATTTAATTGTACAGGTTTATCAATTTTTAATTTCTACTACTATTAAATTTTCTAAAACTGTAGACTGAAGTTTGTAGAAAATACAAAAGTAATATCCCTTGGAAGGTAAAAACAAAAATTGCAAAGTGCTTGCTCGTTACTTGCGAAGAGTTTCCTCCATGAGGAAGTCAAAAATGATTGACGGATTCCCTCGTAAAAGCTGCTGTGTGAAGGACCAATTACAAAAAAAATGAGAAAACAATGCGCAAGATTCTTCTTTGTAACTTTTTCCAATATAGATTTTTGTTTGTTCTAATTGATATGTTCGCGCCATGATGAATTTATTGTGATAACTGCATAGGTGAAGATACACTGAGAATAAAGGGCACTTTCTAATATTTCAGTTCCTGGCTTCATCGCCATAGTTCACTTTCATGGATGGCGAGGAGTATTACTTGCAGAAAAAGAAAGGACAGATTGGAATAAATGGAGACAACTATGAAAATGGAGTGTCACTCGTGCTCGGAGACGACAATGATTTGGAGGGTGTTTTCAACGCGGAGAAAAATGGCGATCTTGGAGACATGACGTTCTGCATGGCTAACTATGTTAAGGAGGCCATGAAAATGATGTTCATGATGCGCAGTCATCATATGCTCACCGATGTTATTCTCGAAGTTGGCTCTGAGCTTTTTCATGCGCACAAAGTTATTCTTGCTGCAGCGAGTCCCTACTTCAAGGTAAGGCAGTTCAGCTATTCAGATTTCAGATTAAAGAGATACAGAGTGATTGTCTTTTCTATGTTTTCTATTGTTCGAGAAGCATTTTAAATCAATGAAATAGATGTCAAAAAATTGATTGCTCTGTCAACATAGCTGATGTAGGTAGACTAAATTTATGTTTTTTAATATTCACAATTAAATCTTTAATGGGAAGGGGAATGGCTGCCTCGTACTGAACAAAATTATAACTAGGCTCATTGATTATTTACTTTTGCTGCAATGACGTTTAGAAAAATAGTAAATAGCCCGGGAAAACCTTTTTCTGAAGTTTCCCAATGCCTTAATTTGTTGTTGACTCCAGCCTGAGTGTTGTTCAGTGAAATAGGTGTATTTGGCCAGGGCAAAGTGAGATTCTATTTATCTCTATATTTGATATATTTAGTGATTGCCCTGTAATTATGATCTCCAATAAAATATAATAATTGAGAATTTAACTGACAAAGTGCTCCAATTGCAGGCAATGTTCACAGGTGGGCTGAAAGAGTGCGAGATGACAAGGGTCAAGCTGCAAGGTGTATGTCCAACGGCAATGGCCAGGCTAATGTACTTCATGTATACCGGACAGATTCGCGTGACGGAGGTGACGGTGTGTTCGTTGTTACCGGCAGCCACGATGTTCCAGGTTTGTTGAGAGTAACGTGGATTGCTGTAGAGAAGGGGTGGATCTGTCGAGGATGCGATAATGTTGTTTCAAATACGTTTCAGGTCAGTAATGTCATCGACGCGTGTTGCATATTTCTCGAACGACAATTAGATCCGACGAATGCAATCGGCATTGCAAATTTCGCGGAGCAACACGGCTGCCATGATCTTTGTCACAAAGCGAATCAATTTATCGTACAGCATTTCAGTCAAATATGCCAGGAGGAAGAGTTCCTTCAGCTCTCAGCGATACAACTGATATCCCTCGTGAGAAAAGACGAGCTGAACGTACAGGAGGAACGAGAAGTTTACAACGCAGTGCTGAAATGGGTCAAGTACAACGAGGAAGCTAGAGGTCCGAAGATGGAGCACATTTTGCATGCTGTGCGTTGCCAGTATCTCACGCCAAATTTTTTGCGCGAGCAGATGAAGAACTGCGATGTATTGAAAAAAGTTCCCGCTTGTCGGGAGTATCTCGCGCAAATATTCAAAGATCTCACGTTACACAAGAAGCCGATTGTCAAAGAGAGAACACCCAATACACCGCGAGTCATATACATCGCCGGGGGATTTTTCAAACACTCATTGGACATATTCGAGGGATATAACGCCGACGATAAAACGTGGGCGCAACAGGCGAAATTGATTGTTCCACGATCGGGCCTCGGCGGCGCTTTTCTCAAAGGAATGTTTTACGCCGTAGGTGGAAGAAACAATTCACCGGGAAACAGGTAAATATTCATAATCCAGCACAGATAGACACATTACGGCACGGTGACGGCGCGGAGCGTCACGTCATGTGGTCAAAAGGCAGACTTGTATGACCGCTTGTAGCGACATTGTGCCGGTAAAATATGCTGAATGCCGGTACTTGGGCCTGCACGGTTCCAGGACGTTGTGAGGTAGCAGGGCATGCTGTAACGGCGCCGTCACAGTACTGTCATTCGGTAAGTCGTGCCGGCACAATGTCCTCGAAGCAATTATAGAAGACTGTACTTTGCCGACATGACGAGTCGGTTGTTACAACGACGTTTTTCTTACTGGGTACAACGTAAGGATTTGTACAAATTATTTATTTTTTTCGATTTGACAGCAATCACAAGTTTTCTTCAACTTTTATTGTGTAGATACGACAGCGATTGGGTGGACAGATATAATCCAGTGACGGACCAGTGGAGGCCCTGCAGTCCGATGTCAGTGCCGCGAAATCGCGTTGGTGTTGCGGTAATGGACGGGTTATTGTACGCGGTGGGCGGGAGTGCGGGTGTCGAGTATCACAACAGTGTCGAGTGCTTCGATCCGGATATGGACGAGTGGACGAACGTTAAGCCTATGCACATCAAGAGATTGGGGGTAGGAGTTGCGGTGGTCAACAGGTACAAATTCCATCTCTATCTTCTCGTTTTAACTTAACGATTAATCATTCAATGAATAATTTACATTTTAATTAATGGTATCGAAGCCTCGATCAAACTTTTCTTTTTGTTCATACAGATTGCTCTATGCGATCGGTGGTTTTGACGGAACTTATCGATTGAGCTCTGTCGAGTGTTATCATCCGGAAAATGACGAATGGACAATAGTCTCACCGATGGGCTGCAGTCGATCGGGCGCGGGAGTCGCGAATCTCGGACAATTTATTTACGTGGTCGGAGGATACGACGGGAATCGTCAATTAAATTCCGTCGAACGATACGACACCGAACACGATCAGTGGGAATACGTAAGCAGCGTGACTATAGCTCGAAGCGCTTTGAGCGTCACCGTGCTCGATGGAAAATTGTATGCAATGGGTAAGCGTGCAATTTTTTTCCTACGTTAAATAATTCGATTTTTTCTTCTTTTAATTTGCGTATTAATAGAGTTTTAACGTTCTTCGTGTATACAGGAGGATATGACGGAACGTCGTTTCTGAACATCGTAGAGATTTATGATCCGGTAAAGGATCACTGGGAGCAAGGAAAATCGATGACGTCCGGTAGATCCGGCCACGCAAGTGCTGTATCGTATCACCAGTGTCATATACATTGCGATCATTTGGATCATAACGTTGTACTAGAACGTGCGCCCTCGTGATACACAGACTCTGGATATTCCGTTAAAAGGAGCAAAAAACAATCGCACGAGTGAAATTTCGTATTTATTGACAGTAATGTCCTCGCGAACACAAGCTTTCGACAACTACGAGAGAAGATCGAAGCGTTCGAGAGGCTCGTACTATCATTTTGTATATATTTACCAAAAAGAAGAAGAAACTAATCAAGATTCACGTTAACTGGTACGATACTCGTAATATTTACGAGGTTATACGATACGAAGTATGAATCAAAGTTCCAGATCGTGTCCTCGTCAGAATTATTAGACTGCCGATGTTTTTTTTTTCAACATCACGATGTAGAAAAACGCCTTCACGATGCATTCCTAACGATCGAGCGACGTTGACAAAGCCTGAAAGCTCGTCCAAAGAATTTAATAGCACGATTCCTTCGTGCAAATATACCTGTCGACTCGTTACGTTCATTAGATTTACATTGCACAGATCTTATTTCATTACGTTATTTTTGTAAGAAGACGAATACGATGATGTTTAAAAACGAAACATGATGTAGCGAAGAAGAAAAATTATGTATAAACGTTTTTTCATACACGAGAATATATCATCGGATAGCTGTTTATAACGCCATACGCTCTTCATTTCTCTTGTTAGCTTAGTTCGCGTTACCGGCAATCGTTACATTTTCCTATACTTCAACGATATACATTGATAGATGATTAAAGAATTATTCACTAAAGTGTCAGAAGTGCAGAAAATTGTAAGCAGACATATTGTGTCGTGTGAAACACGAACCTAGCGCCAATACCGATCGTTCAGTGTTACTTTTTTTTTCGCAAGCGGCCAAATACTGACAACTTATAGATCTCCTTATGGTACCGAGTAATATGAAAATATGTCCAACCTGCAAGGGAACCGGTTATGATCAAATCTATTTAAAAAAAATCTTCATTGAGTCTAAAAATTCAAAGTTTTAATACTTCTGTCAGGTTATTTCGACGAATGCACCGTGCAAGACGATATCGCTGTAAAGAAGACCGCGGTATCATCGATAGGATTACAGGTGGCAAATGACTTGAAAATTATGCACTCTCGTAGACCGACCGATGAACCGAAAGACATGGCTCGTCTTGATGCAGCTGTTCGCGATATGTACATTACCAAGACCGGAAAAATTCATTTGGAAAATCGTGATTGTACCGCTATCGGTGGAGAAGACGCACGATTGGATCACGATTTCCTGGGAGACCCGGAAAAATTTGAAAATTTTCAAGAAACGCTGAGGCTAATCGTTCAGAAATTGAAACAAAACAATTGGGAGAGCAGTGTGTCCGCTCTTTTAAATGTAGTTCACGTGTCGCGAATTCATCCAGAAATGGTAGATAGTAGCATGCCCCTAATAACGAGAAGCTTGTGCAGGTGAATTTATCCGTCGATTACCTTCAGGAAGGTTACAAATATTGAGTAATGTGATTTTTAACTTGTATAAAGTTTGATGAGAAATGTGAGACCTCAGGTCGTAAGAACAGCTTGTCAGATCGCCGAAGAATTATTCAAGACTATGCAATGTACCCAGAAACCTGAGTTCGATGAATTAGTTTCCGCATTGCTTCAAAAGACTGCTCACATGAACCGAGCTGTTAGACAAGATGCAAACAGAGCATTGGATGTTATGGGGACGTACATACAACCGTCACACTGCATTAGCGGAATGTCAACGTGTAATGGTGCTGGGTAAGTGTACTTACAAGCCTCTGGATCAACATCAACAATTAACGTTACCTGTGAATAATTCAATAATTATATAAATTAATTTTCACTTTCAGGCACAAAAATTCGATTGTTCGTACTACAGTCAGTAGACTACTTTACAATATCGTTTATGCAATTGGATTAGAGACTTTTCTCATGACGTCTAATTTGAAAGATGCAAGACGAAGAACATTTATTATGTGCATAGAATTTTTAAATGATACTTGCATTGAAACAAGGTGATTTTAATCAGTCTGCGTGTATAACCACATGAAAAAAATTACATAGACATTCAATTATACTGTATCAGGTGCAATAAAACCTGTGGTGCGTTACAAAGTATGTGTAATCGTTATTTCTATGAATGTCTATTGGATTTTTCTTCAATTATATCTACTGGTACTGAACAAATGGATGATCCGAGATAACAATCATAGATATTTTTTGCATCTCTTTTAGGAGCAATGCAAGACGACTGGTGCAGCTACTGATGAAGCACGACGAGTTTAACGTCGTATTACGTCAGGACGTCGAACGATCATTGATTAGAAAGATAGAAAAGCAGCTCATTGCATTGAAATATGACTGTAGTGATCCAGCTTGATGAAAATTTCTATTTAATCAAGCGGGTTACAGCTTTAGTCGTAAGCGCACCTGTTGATAAAAAAAAAATAACGAATAAAGCTGTCGATAAGAATGATACATCTTGGATTGGTTTATTAGATTGAGTCCAAGTATCGCCGGCGCAATATTCGTACAATGTGTTTGATATACCGATTCTTACTCGTAAAATCTCGATTATTTGTTTTGCTAACGAATTCAATGCTGCAGAATAAAATGAAAACTATTCAAAGTAGAATCTTACACATTACGTCCTCGTTACTTATAATTTTTTACCAAAAATCATTTTTATGAAGAACGTTTAATAATCTTGGTTTCTTCATAGAGAAAACTGCGTAAAAAATGGAAAATAATAAGGAAGCAAAGTTTAAGCGTTGTGTTCTTAATTGTTGTTTAAAATTTACTGCGTAACTGATTTAACAAATTTCAGATGAATTGCTCAAATCATTTAAAATTCGCAGGCCTTTTATTTTCCTCAAGGGTGAGCAATCATGAATATCAAAATGCAATGTTGTGTAAAATTCAAACGCCTCTATCAATTTTTATCAAATTTGATACAAAATATTCCCGAATGTTATAACTTACGCATCTCAAATTTTAGCTCGTTTCGTCAAATAGCTCGAATGTTGAGGAGTTAAAGCGTGAAAAATTCAAATTTATATAAAATCTTAATCCATTTACCTATCTTTGCCAAATTGAACATCTAACATCACTGAATATCAGGTCGATTGTGATTTGTTACACCGGGTTATACTCGGTCTGTCTATCACACGAGAATAAACGAAACAGATAGATGAACAGAGTAGAACTTTATGTAAGTAGACGAATTTTAAAAGTTGTTGCCGAATTTAAAAAGTTTTTGACCATCAGGTGAAAAATTCCAAATCACATGATTTGAAATTTCGAATCTCTTTATCAATTTCAAGCAACTTCAATACCAAAGATCCTGGAATGCTATTGAAATTATGAAGAATAATTTAGATCGGTAACTAAAACAATTGCGACTGAGAGTCCCCATAGAATTTTTCGAAAATTCAAATTGTCATAATACTCGAACCTGTCCATTAAACAATTTTTAAAAAGTCGCCACATCAACTGTGCACTTGAAAACTGTACACGGAAATAATTGGGGACGAAAAAACTGAGCACCTAAAATCTCTGTATCAGAAAACTGTACACCGGGATAACTGTGGCTACGAAAGAACTGCACCGAATCAATTGGGCGTATCATAAATCTATACACGACAAAATCTCTGTACAGAAAAACTCTGCACCGGAATAATCGGGCACGAATAAAATTCTGCGCTGAAATAACTCGACATATAAGATCTATATGTACGAGATAACTGCACATCGGGATCAGTCGACACGAAAGAACTGTGCATCACGCGTAACCATGCACGATAAAAGTTTACCGGCTTACAACCTTGTAGGTATATAGTGACATAAGATAGGGCCATGTGCTTCCAAATGAAGCACATCGGTATACCGTAATACATTTGCATATATGTTTATATATTACATTTGGAAGCATGCAGTGCTAGCTTGCGACATTATATAGTCACAAGCCTGTAGGACGGTGAACTCTCTGCGGCACAGATTTCCGGTGCACAATTTCACATCTACTTCGGTGCCGAGTTATCGCGGATTACATTTTTCTCGTGCCCAGATTTACGGTGTCCATCCACTTCGATGCCCAAGTTCTTTCGTGTTCAGTTATGCCGGTTTCCAGTTTTCGAATCTTATAGTGTACAGTTTTTATTGTGGCGCGTTTTTCGGTTAACAGTACCCTAGCAGATTGAACGACCATACTTTAACCTACAAAAGACCACAAAAATACGTCTTTTTTAATGGTCGAAAAGTGTTTGAGAAACGACGTCTTTTCATGGTCTTTTTCCTTGTACTTATGACCTCTGGAACGGTCTTTATTCAGCGGTTTGGTCTTTTCATGGTCTTTCAGCGGTTTGGTATTTTCACGGTCTTTTAAAAGACCAAGAAAAGACCTTGAAAAGACGCAAGGTCTTGCACGATTTTTTATGACCTTTCATGGCCTTGGTCGTCTTGCGGTCTTTTTATGGTCTACTGTCGTCTTTTTGCAGTCTTTTTATGGTCTAAAATCTCGCATTTTTCGACGATCGCTTTTTCGGTCTTTTCGGCGTCGTCCAATCTGCTAGGGTAGCACCGACCCCGTTGGGACTGAATGAACGGTAAACGCAGTCATTACTGGAGTTGAAAGCTTGCATTATTGTCGAGTCGTGAGTATTAATTATCGATAAATAATTAGTTAATCGAGGTGACAGTCACAAGAATCCGGCGGATAAGGGTGCTGGAGAGGACTTTGAAGGAACGCCGTCGGCAAAACGAGTGAGAAATAAATATATTTTCATGATTGTTGGTTTTTGCAACCCGATATTTCCGTCTGGCTGCGAGCAATGCAAAACAATCCTGAGAATGCGTTCTGCACTTGCTGTTAGAGAATAATGAAGTGCGATGAAAGCAAAATTAAAAACCATACCGCGACCAAAACTGATATGCAAAAAGTAGCACTAGCGGCATCTACCGATGTGAAGCCTGCATCTGAGCAACAGATGGATAAGGAGAATGCCTATAAAACAGCAGTTAAATCCGCGAAAATTAAATCGTCAGCATTCTCTGTGCAACATATAACATTGAAATTGAGACGGTAAATTTCTGACTCTCGGAACGCACAGGATCTTACGCTCGACCGGACCAAATGCACTCAAATAATAACAAATGAACTCGGCACGCGAGAGTTACACAAATTAGTTGAAGTTTTCTAAGTTACGAAGCTTTCAGTGCTCGTCGATGAAAGCGACTCGGAATCCCTTTGTGTCTAGTTATATTTGTATATCGTCTGACACTAAGACAGTGGTCACAGAGCTGCTAGAGGTACTAGAATTATAAGTGACAAATTGTTTGGCTGAAAACCGAACTTGAAATCTTGCATCGAGTCGAAAGTGGCCCTCGTTACAAACATATCCCTATTTTCACGGTCTTTTAAAAGACCGTGAAAAGACGAAGAAAAGACCTTGAAAAGGCGAATTCGTTTGCACTTTTATGTCACGGTAGCGATAGAGTTGACCCGTCGGCTTCCACTTTAAAATTCTTTCGACATCATTCTATATTCATTCTATATGCGCATATAGAATTAATTGCCGATTTTATTTGGCGCCAAGTTAGATCAGCTATTCAAAATACAAATATTCACTTTAACACTTTCCAAGTCGATGCTGAACACTTGAAGCTTCATTCCAGTAACAATTTACATTCGACTGGACAGCCGAACATCCAGTGAACAAGTTTTAGTTGTTTCCAACTTGCGTGTTAGATTACGATCAAAGGTTTTATCTCAACGTAACGTCGGATAAATAACGGAATAAAATAAAATAACTATCGACATAATTTCGGTCTCATTAACATGTAATACTCGCAATTAATTACTTTTCTCGCAATTAAACAATTCCTCGCGAATAGATCACTTACGAATCGCAAATCGTTAAATAAATAATGTAATGGGTGCATTGAAAAAATTGAAATAAAGTAAATCGCACGCGTTGCATTAAAATCAATGATAATACAAAATTACTGACATAATATTTATGATTGGCGCATAAAATAAAAACAAATAAAAGTGAAACGAGAAGAAAACATTCTATATAATCAACGCATTCCAAAAGCCTAAGAAAGAGGAAATCAATATCTTCATTTCAAACGATTTATTATTATTGAAAAACCATAAAAAGCGACCGTTGAAAAGTGAGAGTTTTTAGACCATAAAAAGACTGCAAAGAAGACGACAGTAGACCACACTAGACTACAAGATGACGAAGACCATGAAAGACCGTGAAATACCATGAAAAATCATAAGAGACCGTGAAAAGACCATGAAAGACCTTGCGTGGTCTTGTAAAATTGTCAAATTGATAGACGATAGAGCTATGGAAATGAAAATAATTGTTCGCCGTCGGTACGGTGTACCACGATGACCCCAAAAGCAAACGCAAAAAAAATTTTGCAGTTGCTTTTGGGGATGCTTATAGTCATTTCCCCACTTTTTCCCACTATTTCTTACAGGTAGTTCCAATTTGACCTTCAAAAACTGGTCATGGTCTTCTTTTGGTCTTTTATGGTCTTTGCGTAGTCTAAGATCATAAAAGACCATAAAAGACCGTGATAAGATCGTGAAAAGACCGTAAAAAGACCGTGAAAGCTTGCGTGGTCTAAGACCATAAAAGACCGTGAAAAGACCGTGAAAGACCTTGCGTGGTCTCCCCAGCAGATTGGACGACGCTGAAAAGACCAAAAAAGCGACCGTCGAAAAGTGCGAGATTTTAGACCATAAAAAGACTGCAAAAAGACGACAGTAGACCATAAAAAGACGACCAAGACGACCAAGGCCATGAAAGGTCATAATAGATCGTGCAAGACCTTGCGTCTTTTCAAGGTCTTTCCTTGGTCTTTTAAAAGACCGTGAAAATACCAAACCGCTGAAAGACCATGAAAAGACCAAACCGCTGAATAAAGACCGTTCCAGAGGTCATAAGTACAAGGAAAAAGACCATGAAAAGACGTCGTTTCTCAAACACTTTTCGACTATTAAAAAAGACGTCTTTTTGTGGTCTTTTGTAGGATAAAGTATGGTCGTTCAATCTGCTAGGGAGGACCTTGAAAGTGATTTGAGTATTACAATTTTTTTTATTCAACAAATTGTAATTTACTTTTGTCGTGATCGACTAAAAAAATCTATTGGAAATTGTAATGCACCATTCATTTACAGACATCTGCAAAATTGCCGAACTTGTTATATATTTGTTTAATATCATTTTTTATTTAATTATGCAATATTTAAACATATTAAAATATATATTTAAATATCATTATTTAATAACAAGGATTTCGTACGGCTCGGTCGGTAAGCGTGCTCGTGCTCTTATCATTGGACAGATTTGATTTTTAAACCTCTTTTGACCCTCTTGGAAGCAAAGTTTAATGGTCGAGAGTTTAATGGTAGAGTTAAAACAGGGTAAAAGAGGGTTAAATGAAGATTCAAGGAGAGTTGAAATTGGTTTTAAATAAAAATGATTTACTTTGTTAAACCCTGCATAATAATCAATAATATGGGGTTTGAGGAAGGTCTAAGGAGGTTCAAATTTTATAATCTCGATTCTTTTACACGGCGGGGAGATATTTGTAACGTGAGAGGTGCGTAACTGGCGATGTAGCTGAAATCGCCAGCGGGACAAGCAACCACGGTCCACGTGTGTTCCTTCTCCTAGCGCGATTTGCACTTGCCACTGCAAGTGAGGGAATACCCCTATCTGCCCCTACTTTGCCGTCTGGCATCGATCAGGCACACTAGGGACACTAGGGCTACCATGGAATAAACGATTCCGCTTTTAGTGACAAAGGAGCAGATTAGCAGAAGCAAAGTTCTCTTCGTTACGTTATTGATATTTGAACAAAATTTTCATCATAACCTAAACAATATGTTTATATAAATGAAGATTTGTTGTACATCATAAGCATCGAACGTATGTAACTTATATTTTTATACTATCTTAAGATACGGCGTATCTCTGCTGAATAGCAAGACTCAAATAATAAATAAAGGTACAAATATGGTCAAGAGGTTAAGCGACTGTAATACTGGAATATAAATTGACAGTTTATGAAACTAATGATAATTTCTTTTATGACCTCAGGATGGTTCGTTACACAGAATTTCAAGCGGTGGTGCTCGCTGGAGGCAAAGGTTCTCGTATGACCGAGCTTACCGCTGGCAAACCAAAATGTCTCCTTCCTATAGGAAATATGCCAATGATTTGGTATCCTCTGAGACTTCTCGAACGAGCTGGCTTTACAGAGGCGATAGTCGTTGTTACAGAGAATATAAAGAACGACGTAGCGACTTCCGTAGAAAAACTGGGACTGGGAGTTAAATTGGAACTTGTCGCTATACCAGGAGACGATATTGGCACTGCCGATTCCATAAGATACATTTATGACAAAATTCACAACGATTTTATCGCTGTATCTTGCGATCTAATCGCCGATATCGATATATCGGAACTCGTAGATTCCTACAGGAAGCACAATGCCAGTATAACCGCTCTTATGCTTCCCATGCCAAAAATTCCTGGCGATTTTGTCACTCCTGGTCCGAAGAGCAAGCAGAGACCCGAAACGGATCTCATAGGAATAGACAACAAGACCGATCGTCTTGTTTTTCTTGCTTCCGCCTCAGATTTTGAAGAGACGATAAATATATCGCGAAAACTTCTTAAGAAACACAGCAGCTTTACTGTACATTCGAAATTAATGGACGCTCACTTGTACATAATAAACAAATGGGTTTTGGATTTTTTGGAACACAATAAGTGAGTAGAAATATATTACGAAAGGATGTATAAGTTAAACCTCTAATTTTTTTATCTAGTTCTGTAAAACGGATAGGATTGTAATTGTAGTTTTATTATTCAGGAATTTGAGCACTTTGAAGGGTGAATTGCTGCCATACGTCGTGAGTAAACAATTGTCTCGACCTCCCAAGCAATCGGTCGACGATAAGAACACGTCAGTAGTGAAACTGGACATGCGGGAAGATATTTTTCGTTTCGCGGTCGAACGTCCGCTCGCGGAACTCATCAGAAATATGTCTGCGTTCAATGATCACAACACGGATTTGGAGGAAGCCTATCACGGCGATCCGATAAGATGTTACGCACACACGTTAAACGGTAAATTTGGTCTCAGAGCTAACACCGTACAGATGTATACTCTCGCTAATAAAATGGTAAGCTGTTGAGGACAATCAAATTAAAAAAAAAAGAGTATCCACAACAGCGTAAGATTCAATAGTAAAAATTATTTTCATCGTAGGTGTCCGAACTCTGGAATTCCGATAAATCAAACGAGGATGATTCTCTGCCCCCACAAATAGCATCGAGTGCCGTAGTAAAGAGCACTCAAGTACAGAATTGTCGAATCGATGAGGGTGCGACAATCGATGAAAAGACATCGTTGAAGCAGAGCTACGTAGGCCCGGCTACGTCGATACAGTCGAAGACGCGAATATCCGACAGTATAGTAATGGGAAACGTAACAATAGGACAAAGGTACGGACGGTGGGAGACCTCGAGACAAAGAGATGCCGAGTTTATGCCATGATTTATCGATAAATATTTCGCTGCTCCAGTCTCACCGGCTCTATTTTCTTTTCTCTTTTGTATCTCACCAAGATATATACTACGTTTGCTTCACAGATGTGTCATCGACAATTGCATATTGTGCAACGGTTGTGTCATCGAGGAAGGCACGGAACTCAAGGATTGTCTTGTCGGAGCCCAACACATCGTTGCCGCGGAAAGTCGTCACTCTCGCGAGGTTCTCACTGATGCTGATAGACTTATGGAAATATAATTTTTTTTCAAATAAACGCCAATATATGTATCCAAACGTGTACTTTATTTTATTTTTTAATCACCTTTTACTATGTATCACAAGGATATTATCCGAAATATTCTTGAAAAAAAGTTTCTTTTTAAGAACATCTATAAAATATACTTGAAATGTCCTTTAATGCGAAATAAATTTTATTCGAAATCTTTTGAGCTTTACGAAAAATAAAGAAGTCTTAATATCTCCAAGTCATGCTTAAATACTTTATGAGTATGAATATCTTTAAATCGTACTTAAATACTTGATAATAATTGAATTTTTTTAGTCACACTTAATTACGTAATAATATTAAGTATTAATATCTCCAAGTGATATTAAAATAATTGAGAAGTATAAATATCTTTAAGTCATATTTAAGTTATTCTTTTTTTTAATTTCATATTTTTAACTAGGACTTAAAGTAACCTAAAAAATTTTCTATCGAATATTAGGTTCTTTCTTTCGACAATTTTGTGTAAATTATATATTTTCTTATACATAGTTCGAATTTAAAAACCTAGCTTCCTTCGAGCCCCCCGGTATCTCATCGTCCCGTCATTGGTCCTCCGTACACTCGTTTTTATTATTATATTCCGTCATGACCGGATGTCATGTGTTACGCATGCTCGAAGATCGTTGTTTCCGTTAGCCGTGCCGTCTTTCTCGAGCGACCCCTGTCGTCTCTTTTCAAAGTGCTCTTTCGTGCAAAATGGTGAGTGAGATTTGTTGTTTGTAAAATCCGTTTGTAACTCATTAATCCTTGACATCACATCCCCATTGTTAACGTTAAAAATTGTATTAAATTTATTGTGATGCGCGCCATGTCGTAGTTCAGATTTTTACGAAGAGACATTAATTATGTCACTCATCTGGATTCGCGGTTGTTTTATAGGTTAACCATCGGCTGTGTTTATGTATTTCTATCACGTTGCGTCAATGCGCGTAGTCTCTCTGTCACGAAGCCGATAAATTGTAAAAGCTTTGAAATGGTTGGAGGTTCTTGAAGTTCATCTCTTCGAGTCTATCATCATCCTTCATCTTTCTATCGTCGACTTTACGACATCCCCTTTTTTCTAATCTGCGATAGAGACACCTCAGGCATGTAGTTCACATGACTCTAATAAAAAATTCTTTTGCCAACAGACGAAGGGTACGTCAAGCTTTGGTAAGCGCCGCAATAAGACCCACACGCTGTGCAGGCGGTGCGGTCGTAGCTCCTATCACATTCAAAAGTCGCAGTGCGCTCAGTGCGGCTACCCTGCTCAGAAAATGAGATCCTGTAAGTACAAGGAACCATACACGTAACATTACTACTATTTGAAATTCTTGCGATCGAAGCTGTATCGTGTTAAGCTACATTTTTTAAAGTTATGCGATATACCGCAGCTGGTATCAAAAACTGTTTACCTACCTTGTAAAGTGTGTCAGGGGTTTCGGGATAACAGTAAATAATTTATTTCTTCGTACATTTATTACGATAATCTAATTTGCTTTTGACTAGAAGCATCCTGCACCTTTAAGGCAATACGACACACCATTCCCTGCTCCCATCCCAGGTCCAGTTGGTATTAAGAACTGTTTATCTATTTTTTCAAGGGTGCAAGATGTTTCAGGACAAAACCAAATTACGTTAATGGTAACGGTAACGAATGGATAAACAGATAATTTGCTTTTCACCAAAAACCCCTGATCTTGAAAAAATAGGTAAACAATTCTTAATATTGAACAAGCTTGGGATGGATGGATGAAGGATATATCACATTGCCTCAAGGTTGTGTGACGTGCCATAAATAATATCAAAAACTGTTTACTTATTTTTTAAAGTATGCCAGGAGATTCTGGAAAAAATTAGCAAATTAGCTTTTATTTGTTAACTCGTTACTCGCATTAATCTAATTTACATGTCAAATTTACATGTCTAATTTAAATGTCAAATTTAGAAACATCCTGCACCTTGAAATGGAAAAGTAAACAGTTTTTCATACCGATTGGGCCTGGGGCGGGTAGAGGGTATGTCACGTTCTCGTAAGTAAAAAATGTCATTGCTTAAACAATGGAAAAATGGTTCAGCTAAATGTAGGTCGGAATAATATAAATTCTGGATCTAAGCATAACGATCACTGGGCTAAATGAATTATTTTTGTCAATTAATTTTTAGACAACTGGTCCATCAAGGCTAAAAGGAGGAAAACTACCGGAACTGGTCGCATGCGTCACCTCAAGATCGTACGCCGCAAGTTCAAGTGAGTTATTTTTCAATTTATACTATTTCGGTCTCTGTTTAGGTGACGAACGACTGTAACAAATGGATGTTTGATTTATTATTACAGGAACGGATTCAGAGAGGGTCTTCCCAAACCCAAAGTCGTTGCCGCCAAGTAAATCATTTAAATCCGTTTTGTTCATGGACTGTATCGCTGTAAACTTCTAATAAACATCTTGAAGTTTGTATAACATTGTTTGGTAATGAATCTCGTGAGTATCGCATTATATTTATATTTATTTTATCCTGGAATCGTGGTGATTGATCGCTTCGTACGTATTTCCGCGACTATTCGGCGTCGTCTATAATCTGTGAATGAGAAAGCGCGATGTCGGGGTCGGGTATACATATTGCGAATGAACGGAGCGAGAGAGAGGATGCGCCGCGGAGTATTTGACTGTTAACCCGTGTTTGCACATTGAAGATAGCCGACGGTAATGCAACTGATAAAAATAGGTGAAAGAACTCGCGCCTTGTCAAATGCGCAAACGCGGGAATCATTTTGACAAGGAGCCCCGAGAGTATATTTATCGCGATTCCGCTGTTATGAAATGTCAGTCAGTCACACACAGCTTTTGAGTGACAATGGGAACACCGCGAGACACCTCGATCGATTTTTACTAAGGATTTAAGAGTCACGAGACAAGGGAACTCGGACTACATAGCACGGAAATTATATTCGTCCTTATTTGCAAAGGAAACCACCAAATATTGCGAATTGGTGGAACGTTATGCCACGCAAAGATCAACCAACATTCCGTCTGCACAAACATCAAAAAATTAAGTTTAGAGCTGATCAGGACACTATAAAGTAGTCACAAATAAGTACAAATCTACGGATCGAATAAAGGCAGTGAAAAACCGAATCGATCGTGAAAACTCCCGATAGCAAACGAGAGACAAATCGAGATTCGTACTTTCAACCCCGTCGAGAGCTGAAGCGCACCGAGATTAAGTATTCTAAAAGATCCAAATCTAAGGCACACCATGAGGTTACCGTTGAATAATTAGATCTCGGTCGAGGCAATCAATATAAAGCTCAGCTTTATAAGCGACGTGTATCGAAGCGCAAATCGTCCCGGTAATATAAAAACTTCTCATTTGGAGTAAAAAAATAATTGAAACACAAAAAAAAAAAAAAACTCAATAAATGGGTGTATTCCGGAAATTGTTTGGTAAGTTAATATTAAATTGTTATTATTACTATGCCTAGTTCACTTGGTCCCTATATTTAACGTTGATTTTATAATAACTATATTTTTTTTCTATATATTTGATGAACTATAATAATCCGACGAGTAGCTAAGAATAGACAATGAGTATCGCGCCATCAGTCAACTGCGCGCTAATTCTCAATACAATTATATATCTCTCTCGTTATATTGTTGTAGCTATTATCACTTTCTAAGATATTTCTGTACTCTCAAAGGTAAATATCTGCTCGTCACTAATACGCTGAGCTGTGGCGTAATGATGGGCTTCGGAGATGTACTTCAGCAACGAGGGGATCATTGGAAACGTCATTATCTCGCCCGATATTTCGAATCTGATAAAGAGGAAATGAGAGCGGTGGATTCCGAAGTTATAGCATCTCTTGCGTCTCTTAATATCAATGATAATACAACAGAGAGAAAAATCGTGTGCCTACTGACCGACACCGAGGAGGAAGATACCAGCTATGTTCATGATTTCGTACGAACGAAAAATATGATTGCCGTGGGCTTGTTACAAGGCCCTTTCCATCATTATTTCTACGCTGTTCTCGATCGATTTTTGCCCGGCAGAAATACCAGTTCCGTCGTAAAGAAAACCTTCATAGATCAACTGGTCGCCAGTCCCACTTGTCTCGGAATATTCTTTTTCGGACTTGGAGCACTCGAGCAGAGAAAGGTCGCGGAAATAAGCGGCGAGGTCAAGCTCAAGTTCTTCAATACTTACAAAGTACGATTTATACGAACGATATGCGTGGGCGATCGTAGCATCTTTTGTTTTTTTTTCAACTATTCCTTTGTTCCCATATTTCCAATTGTTTTAAATAAAAATTTAACAGGTCGACTGCTGTTTCTGGCCACCGACGCAGTTTGTCAATTTCCTATTCGTACCGGTACAATACCGTGTCGTTTACATCAATCTCATGACCATGTTCTACGATATCTTCCTCTCCTACATGAAATACGTGAGTATCGCCGCTGATCGTAGCTCAAGAATTATATGCTTCGATATATAAATTACGTCGCGAATAAACGCTCGTCAATCTTTCCAGGATACCGAGTGATGATTCTCGAGGAAATATCCACGGATTTGTAAACACCAACATTTCTGAAGACGTGGGAGCTATACTTTGTTCTTTTTTTTTCTTGAAATTACACTGCAAGACGAAGCAGACCATTGTAAGATTACTTTTGTAAATATTTTAAGCGTGCGCAATGTACAGAAAAAAATTGAAATTACTTCACGACGTTTACAATAAATTTGAATGTATTCGGAGAAATCTTTACCTCTTATCATTTGGTCCATCGTCCCGTAGTTATATCGTGATTTAATGACAACATTGTACGTTCGATAAGTGTTATGGAAAATTTTGTAGCGGAAATATTTGTCGGAGAAAATTGGACAAGGCCGTATGTGTAGAGAAAAGAATCGAGAGGGATGAGATATCAGTCTCGTGTTTCACTATCGGTTCTGCTCTCTTTTTTTTCCACTTCAATTATATTAATCAACGCGGTCTTGTGTATTGTTTGTCGATGTATCGGAAAAAAAATTGAGTACCGAGGCTGGCTCGCTTCGGGCCTGACAACAGGAAGGTTGAATCCTCAGGTGTGTACAGTATTTTTGCGATACGTTTTCGATGAGTGGGAAAGATACGCTCTCTCTCATGTTTTTCTCTCGCTCTCCCTCTCTTCTACCGATGGGCGCAAAGTTGCTGTACGACACAATGAGGAATCGGATGAAGACTCGACGGAATTGAGTGATTCGCACATGTGGTAGAAAGGACACACGCGCATCGGTATCGCCGGTGTGACCGTAGCATTATTTATTTACTCGGTTGCCGATTGTGCGAGCTTTTGTTTAACGTTGCGGCGACGTGCATCAGCATTGAATTATAAAATTCCATATCCCGCCGGTCGCCAGCGAACAAATAGGCGCCTGCCGGATTGTGGATACACAGACGCGATACTCGTAAACACAAACAACAAAATAAATATTGTGCAATGACATCCAAGTGACAGCGGTAGAGGCGCGCCAATGATTTTATCTGTGATAAAGAGACGCCGAGCAGGCGCCGATCGCTACGCATCGATCATAAATGATATTTTCACGAATATATGCACAATATTGTTGTATTATTATTATTTATTTTTACCAATACCAAACAAAACTCTTGTGTCTCCTTGGCCACGTATCTCGGTGGATTATTCTTTTACTCCATTGAGATCACACCACGTTGAAGCATTTTATGTGACGATAGTCGTTATCGTGAGATACATCAACTTCACACGCTACAGAATTCGCTAATCGTAAACCATCTTTCTTATTTTTACATGTACATAAAGTAAGGTGGTATAGCGTGTCGTTGTCTGGTTCCTCGGTTGCATGCATCAATAGCGTGGCCAGCACCTCGGCTATTAGTCTATAGTCGGTCAAGAGAAGTTTAACTTTGAGTCTACATATATATATATCCGACGTGTATGGAATTATTTTTTTGTAATCGATTCTTTAGGATCTACGGAAGCGGAAGGATTTGATTGCACGACCGAAAAAGAAGATAATAATTGTTTATGAAAATTCATATAAATAATTAAGTTTAACTTTAGTTGTTTTGCATAGACTTTCTTTAAAAACTCTTTTGGACTTATTTTATGATCGAAAGGTCCTATGGAATAATCTCGTGCCGTTAACCGTTTACGAGTTATAATATTTTGAAGAGACATTTTCCCGCTTTAAGTTATATTTGGATCAAAAACAGTTTCTTTTCGATCAAAAAAGAAAATAGTGAATTCGATTTTAGACAATTTTTTCATAAATTATTAATCGTCCAGTTTTTTTTTCCTTCCTCATAGAGGAAGTTATGTTTTCATGGAAAAAATGTCCGTGACTCTCTCTCTCTCTCTCTCTCTCTCTCTCTCTCTCTCTCTCTCTCTCTCTCCCTCTCTATGTGTGGCTCGAGAACGGGTTACTCGATCATCCTGATATATTGCACATGGATAGGGTCGTAACTCTTGTCAGTTTGCTGCAATTTTCACCCATATCGCTAACGGGGGTCTCATTCAATGGTTGTTTTCATTTTTCAGCCATTTCGCCCGTCAGTTTCTGTTCGATCCGAACATAAAACGGATAGACCGGAAGAGATATCTTGAGACAGCTTGTGTTCAAATTGAATAATGACCGTTTAGCCTTTGAGATTCGTTGAGCAACCGAAATATTTTCGGCGGCTATCTCTTTTTAGACAGTCACACGGTGGATGCTTTTCTCTCGCATACTGATTAACTCGTTCCCAGCGCGCAGCTCTTTCTGTCTGTCTGTCTCTTTCTCTCTCTTGTTCCTCCCGCATCTTCCAAATGTCCTTAAGGTGACGTGGAATATCTATTGGTGCAAGCGAGATAGAACTAATATTGAGATCCCGAATTTCTCCGCCACGGCTAATACATCAAATCAATCACATAACCTTAAGGTACTACTTGATTTGTACTAAAAACTGTAATCCGAATTTCTTTGTCACGGCTGATCTGTTGGATAAAAATCGATAAGATTAACCTTCGTCTAACAATTCTGCAGGACGACCTTCTCGTCTTTTATCCGACAGATCAACCGTGGCGGAGATATTCAGAATCGCAAGATTAGTTCTATCTCTGGAAGCACCCATACATGTTTGACATCACATTAAGATGATGTACTACACCTTGGTCAGTAACAAATACTGTAATGCCAATTTCTCTGTTACGATTGATGTTTCGAATGAAAGAGGCTAACGGTGAACTGCATTCTACAATTCTACGGTTCACCGTTCTCATTTTTTATCGCAAATATCAATCGTGGCGGAGAAATAAGTGATGGGAAAAATTTGCCATCTCTCTCGTGCGCATAACGATCTGAGAAAGAACGACGACATGCCCCGCATCGTCCTTAAGGTATATTTCTCCTCCGCGGTTGATCGATCTATCGGATGAAAAACGAGATCATTGCCCTGCCGAATTGTTTGACGGAGGGCAACGTTGTCGCCTTTTATCCGACGGATCAACCGTGACAAAGAAACTCAGATTACACTTCTTGTTACCGACCAAGTGGTCCTACATAACCTTAATAGCGGCTGAATAGGACTTGGGGCGCTTATGGTGACCGATATTCGCATTTTTTGCTGGAGTGAAAATTATTTTATTCATAAATTAAATTATATGGGTTTCCGAAACAAACTGTAAAGTCGAACAGCGAAAATGGTGTATGCGTTTGATACAAAAAACAAAGTAAGTACATTGTTCGACGTTGTATGTCCAACTTTCGATAAATTAAAACCCCGTTCGTATCACACGCCCCATTGCGAAAAGTTTTTATCAGAGGCAGCTTGACCTTCAATTAAAAATAAAAGTAGCGAAAAACTTATTTCAACAATTTCGTAATATAACGATTTTTTAAATCACGGTTCAAATTATCTTACAAAAGCTTATGTTAGCACGAATATTATATTCGTCGATTAAAATGAATCTGAAAATGTTTGAGGCTAAGTTTATCATCGAGTAGGTAAAAATACGTCGATGCTCCATCAAAATTTGCCGAGTTACGTCGGCTGCGGCGTCACACCGTATCGCGAATTGTCATCTGATATTTTTTACGTAGATAATTTCTCCGAAACATGTCAATAAGCTAGTGGAAAATACCCACGTGCTTCACGGCCGAATAATTGGCGAGGATCACAAGATAGATATAAATATTGTAAGACATTTTTGAAAAGAAACAAACAGGCGTTTATTCACAAGAGGCGGGTGTAGCTACATTACTTCAATCGGTTTGCTTTTATAATATTCTTTACTCTTACGTCCGTTTATTATACTAAACCGGTCGGTCCGACTACGCATACGAATGGGCGTGTACAGTGGTGCCGGGTGCATATCAAAGTAAGTTTTCTCTCTCTTTTCTCTCATTAAATATCTCTTCCTGGTTGACAACATATTTTACGCATTCAATGTTATTAACGACAAGATCGATCGTCGGTGTTTTCCCCCTCATTGTATATTAACTTTATTACTAGGTCTCCGACGTCGATCCACTTCTGTAATTCCTCTTCTGCTCTCTCTTTTTTTTCTCCTTTCCGCTCGACTGAGCATAGGGGCACATCATTGTCATCCCTTATATCGCAATAAAATTCGAAATATTCAAATGGTCGATGACGAGATTACAGGATAATTAACGGCGGACGATGAAAAAAGTTTCGTGGAATTAATTAAATAGTACAATCTGAGTATTCGATCGGGTAGACGAGGACGACGAAATCTCGAATGACACACGATATAACATTTGTGATCGATCGACGAATCCGTTCATCGACGAGCCTTCGGTTGGATGAAATGGGAGGGGTTGTGTGTGGAGGGGAGGGGGGGGGGGTAGGCAGTTACAGATGTACGTCAATCTCGAAAGACTATAATTATCGATGAAGCATTCGTGATTTTTTTTGTGCAGAACAACGTTTTTTTTTCCATCTATCGTATCGGTAGTGGTATTATTATTTTTTTTTTTTCATCATAACCATTTACCTTTAGAGGGTTATTAAATGTCACAGTTAAATATAATAGGTTTCGTTACTAACGCTAGTATCATCGGTTATAACGGTTCTCTCAATCCCACTTCTGCAAATCTCTTTCGATCGTCTCGCGTTATGTATAAGTTTTTCTTTCTCGCTTTGCCCCGCTCTCATTCTCGTACTCTCTCTCTCTCTCTCTTGCTCGAGATCACTCATCTTTCATTATCACTCGGTACACTCCTACAGCGATTTTTTTTCAACACTTATTAAGAGACAGATAAGCTAATGCACGCGCGCGCGCCTGCGCGTGTATGTTTGTGTGTATGTGTGTGTATGTTTTCTTTGTAATTGAGTGTATCGCAATTTTTTTCGCTCGGTCACATTACAAAATACCCTCCGTTGAACCTCGCGTATCGATGTGTCTGTAGTATTTTATTCTCAGTCACACGCAACGGTGCGATTCATCAACGTACTCCTTAATAAACTATAAACGCGTACGTTATTATTTAATAATATATTTACAGGTAATCGTCGTGGGATTTCAACCACATACATCATTTCCTATCTCATATCGAGTCTCCGTTCATCTCATATTCATTTTTCTCTCATCTATTCAATATTATTTTTTGTTCGTCACGAAAAATCAAAACGGATCCGTTGATTAACGCGGTAGAACGTATTTCCGAAACACTTTTCTTTCTTTCTTATTCTGATATTTAATCTCCATCACGGTAGACGAAAGTATTCGTATTTCCCGGCATACTATGTGCTACTACGGGGGTTCTCCCATAAGTAATTATTGTTCGTACACGGTTCCGCGAGTCTTGTACAACGTATAAAAAAAAGAAAAAAAAAAAACGTCTTAAGTTTTACTTTTTTCTCTTTATTTTCGTGCAAATGGATAATGGAAGGAACGAAATTAAGGCGGCGTTGATACGAGACAATCAATTCGCGGGAGAGTAAAATTCATGTAGGACGGGGACGTTTTTCTTGGTAATACAAACAGCGGTATATCAATGGCTCAGTTTCAATTGTGTATACAGAGTCAACTGTGTACGGTCTGCCGAACACGGATCATCTATGCCCTAGAATGATTGTACACCGTGCCCATTGTGCCTGTCGAGACGTCTGGGTACAAATAATTGCGTAACGGTCGATTGTGGGTGCACAATCGCCCAGGCAACTGGGCGCCGAACATCCGAGCACGGGGTTAACTGTGCACGGCACGAGTGACAGTGTTTACTGTGTATCGTGAGGTTTAATTAGCCCATAATTTCTACCAATAGCCAATTGTTCCCCGCAGTATACGATCGACCTCGTGCACATTTGTTCGGTGTACAGTCGACCACGCACACATTTATTTGGTGTACAGTCGACTCCGTGCTCATTTGTTCGGTGTACACTCGATCCCGTACACATTTGTTTGGTGTACAGTCGACCCCGTGCACATTTGTTCGGTGTACAGTCGGCCCCCTTGCACATTTGTTCGGTGTACAGTCGCCTCCGTACTCACTTGTGCGGTGTTCAGTTGCCCTCGTGCACAGTCGACACGGTGTACGGACGTACTCGTGCATCGTCGACTGTGTACGAGGAAATCGAGTGCTCACTCGACACTGGCCGACATTAATAATTGCGGGTATCGTTAATGTACTATAATGAAAAGATGTATATGCGCGTGTATATCACCTTTGGATAATTCCCGTAACCACACGCGCACACACGTACACACGCGCGCGCAAATACATTGATTTAATACTATATATTATATCATATATAGGACGAGTATATATAATATATAATATAGCAGTGATGATTTGCGTTTTACATTCATAGCCGATAGGAGACGATCGCGAGGTTCGTGCAAATCGTCTCAATGTTACACGGTACAATATAATTAATTAATATCCTGCGTTTCCGTCATCACGAATATTAGTCGCGACTCGAGCGTCGCGTGATATTACAATCTCTCCACGAATATATATATGTATTTTTTTTTTTTCATATATATATCGACCTTAAAGTCATAGTAAAGGCGGGCGTTTAGCGTGTCTTATTTACAATAGTGATTCTTTCATTATATTAAATCTTCATCTCATCTCTACTGTCTCATCGTCTCTCTCTCTCTTTCTCTCTCTCTCTCTCTCTCTCTCTCTCTCTCTCTCTCTCTCTCTCTCTCTCTCTCTAAATGTTTCGATTGTTCTCTTATCTCCCACTAAGATATATAATTCTTAAATTCGCTTAGCATTCTATCCTAACGCACGTATATCTCGTTTATCCAGTGGTTTTGCGAAACGATATTATAACAACATTCTCTTGATAATCCCCAACTGCCTTGTGTACGATTGTCACACAATCATATCTCCTGTATATATCGCATTCTAGTACATATCCTAGGTTCGGCACGTTGTGTACCGTTGAATTGGGTCCCGCGCGAATTTTGTATTTCTCTCGATTCTTAAGCCGATGTAATATACCCTCCGCCTTCATCCATCACGTATCCAGTGGTTAGTAACAACTATTATTTTAATTGTTTCAATGGTGTCAAAAGTTTCAGGACAAAAGCAAGTTTGTAGCGCTAGTCAAACATTACAATACAAAAGCAAATTCGTATGGGCTTCGTCTCTTCATTTTTGCAAGCGCTATGAATTTGCTTTTGTCCTGAAAAGTTTGACTCCGTTGAAAAAAAACTGAATTGCAATTTGTGTTACCGACTGCGGTATGTTACATCGGCTTAACTCTAATTTTATTAAATCCCTTCTATCCCGTTGCACTATATTCCCTTGTTGCATCGAAGATGCGAATCAATCGTAAAAAAAGTTTCAATCTATGGATACTTTGCTTTCGTTTCCGTTGTCGTATTTTCTGGAGGAGCTGTGTGATCGGACGTTACGGGAAATCTCATCTGCAGTAGGAACATTGGAACATCGCTCGCTATTCTCAAAGAGATTCGAATTCAATTTTCATCCGCTTCGTCGATTGATTTTATTTCTCGGGCGATAAAAACAACGTTACTTCTCTTGTGTGTGCGTGTGAACGCGCGCGCGCGCACGTGAGTGTGTATATATGTTTGCGTGCACGTACGTATGTGTATGCGTGTGAAAATTTGCAATCCTTTAATAGTTTAATTTTTTTTCTGTTATTTATTGTGTCCTGTAATTATAATATTTCTTTTGCTTCATCGTGTATCTTCGGTTCCCCGGGGAATACATATATAGCATTATTATATCCGTATAACAATTAAGATATCAAACATCTTTTACCAACATTATCCTCGTGTGCTCGATGAACATGAAGAAACATCGTCGTCGTCGTCGTCGTCGTTTTATCTCGCTTAAATTCCTCCTCGATTTCGTGTTTGTTTGTTCGATTAATTTTTTTCCCCCATTGTACGCGCGATCATACCAATTCGTAACGCGCAGTCATCGACACGTTCGACTTGTCGTGTCGTGTCGTGCCCTCGTCGCAATTTAACCCCCTCCGATATACAAGTCGATTAATAATATTACTTCATTACGACTCTGATAGCCTGATTCTAATATTTGTCATATCACCTCTCGCCGCAAGCTCACATATTATTTGGCATAAAAAATAAATTCCCTATTACCTACACGATTGTATGTGTTTATTATGAGAGTTTAATATCTGTTTATTATAATTTTTTAAACCTTTTTCTTTTCACGTGTGTTTGTGTGTGTCAGCGTGTTTGTTCCTTTTTCAAATATCCAGAGGATCGCGTATTAAGTGTTTGTGTATTTAACATCGCGTGTACGAGGTTCTGTACACTCGAGGATATCGAGTTTATTCTCTCATCATCGCAGTAATTATGTAACGAATATCTAAGCTCTTCGTCAACTTCTCCAACTATCATGCGAACTCATCAAAGACTTCTCTCTTTCTCTCTCGTGTTGGACCTCCATCCGTGTATGCTTAGTCTCGAATTGCTTTGGGGGTGGAGTTGATCACATTCGGCGTGCAGTCACCGTGCATCGTATGTACAGATTCTATTCATTCGTGACTCGTCCCGCAAGTGGATTATATTCCGCGTCTTCGAGACTTCAGCATCGGTTGGAACCAGAAATTTTTTTAAAAAAATAAAATAAAAGGATCGAGAGTCGGTAAAGATTGATGAGTCACTGATTATCCTCGTGCCCTACTTTCTTTCCTGCTCTCTCCTGTTTGCTCTCCATTTCGATCTCCGTCTTCTTCTTCTTCTCCTTCTTCTTCTTCTTCTCTTCGTGTACGAAAATTCCCAGGAAACAACATATTACAAACATCGTCATTATAATATATCGACACACGTAAGCGTGGCCCTTGGAGGACCGTGGTAATAACAGAGAGCTCGTCGCGACTTCGCTTTTACGGCTGCTTCGCGACACGATGGAATTATTTATTTTGGGGCTTTCGTAAATAATTCGCCGTCGCGATAGCTTTACTCGTTCACTTGTTTACTCCCATCGCATTACATAATCACGTTCGCTCGTGCTCTATACCCGCCGTCTCTACCCACGACGATCATCGGATTAAGGGTTGCTCTCCCAACGGGCTAACTGGATGCGTCTCGTGTCCAGCGAGGGCGAAAGTAAGGATCTCAGGGAGGCGCTCGGAGGCGAACCACCGAAATACTTCAGCGTCAACGGAGACTGAAGATGCCTGTGTCTTATCACCTCTCGCTCCGCAGGCAACGGCCAAAGTTCCTGAAATGTGGCGCGGTCGTGTAATCCAGATAAATGCGTCATTGAAATATAATTAAGCGATCGATACGAAAAGACGAATTAATTTTTACCTGCAGCGAGAGAGCCTCGTCTCAGGATTCACCCTGCTTGTTCCTTCGTCCGGTGAGCGAACCCACCAAAGATTTGAGGGTCGCGCCGAGCCCTCGGCCACTAGGGGTGCTCAGACTGCTCGCGTTTCTGAATCCCTGTGGATGAGCGTCCAAGCACTTCTGGTACCTCAACTGCATCACACGAACAATGTTAATTAGTTATATTTGCAATTTAATCAATAGATTCGTCGATCGGAAGCCGAAAAAAGTTACTCACTTTGCAGGCAGCTTCGATCGTTTTGCACAAGGCACCGCTGCTCGGCTCACAGTTGAAGACGTGCGCGATGAATAGATCCTGTGCGGTGTGCATGATAAACGCGCATTGTTTCACGTTGCGACCGATGCCCAGGAAGGATAAGTAACGCACCCGACATTCCGTTATGAGTTTGTCGTCCTAAATAAATTGACGTATTTATAACAATTTCACTTACAGTTCGTCATAATTGAAGACACCAAAATCACTCAATAGATTGTAAAATAATTAATTCTGGATGCCTTTCGGGGTTTCGAACGGCCTGGGGCTTAAACATCCGAAGAAGTTTCGACTTTGTGTTAGTTTTGTTTTAATAAACATTTTAAATAATATTTTCAATGATGAAATATTGTTTGGAGTCTCAAGAATACATCAAGGTAGGCAAAAAATTAATTTCTAGCATTTATTGCTTAAAATAATTCGTTTTTTTCAATGCTTTTTAAAAATTTAATTAAACCTTACGTAATACATTTTTTGAGTTTATAATTTTGGCTACTTTTTAATCTTTCTGGTGGCATTTCAAAGATTTAAGATGGCACTATTTAAAAAAAAATCTTACTCATCAGCTGCAAAGAGTATGATTATTTAAATGAATATAAGTGATGCTTCATTTTCGATAAAATATAACTTTTACGAAGAAAATTTATAATATTTTTCGCTCAATATTTAAAAATAATATTAGTAACACTTAAAAGAGAAAATAACTATGCGAAAACAAACCTTGTTGGCCCATAGCAAAAACAATAGTGATTTGAAAGTCAGTCAAATTCCTATTTGACGCATCAGTCAAAAATCGTTTGTCAAACACCCAGTTTACGGATTCAGGGTTAATGGACCTTAGTATTTTTTTCCAAACTTAATATTAATGTTGTCATGTAGACGAAATTTAGCGTCATGAAAATGTTGACACTCACGTTTGGCGTTAGGATGGAGATCATGCTAGGCGCTACAGCGACGTTTACGTTTCGCCATTGATTAAGCGGTGTGTTCGTCACGGTGTGATCTATCGCGTCGTTGAGTACCTCCATGCCCGTCGCTGCGGTTACTTGCATCGAGCCAAGATACTGAGCTCGGAGAACCTTCTTCGGTTCCTCCATTGGAGTTGGAAATGATTGTGCTGAAAAAATAAAATAAAATAGATTTTTCCTATCGATCGAAATGGTAAAATTTTCATGAATGAATGGCCTCTTTTACTCACTGACTAGTGGCTGACCGTTTCTGTGAAAGCGTCGATGCTCCGTCGGTAGATTGGTGGGTCTCGTCGCGAGGCTCGTCCTTCCATTTATATCGATTGGCTTCGCTAAATTTTGATGAAGCGATCGCTCGATCATTATCTTCTTGCAAATATCACGAAGGGTGTTTGCAATCGTACGCGCAGGTATGTCGCATCTGAAGACGTGACACATGTGCTTTCTGGTTGATCTGTCTCTCGCGACGTAAGCAAAATCCCTTAATAAAATATAAAACATCAAAGTATAAGTATATCGCTACACGATAGACGATAACATTTTTGAAACTGCGAAATTGTGTTAAATCATTCAAAGATTTTTCCTGAGGCTTTCAATTAATATTAATTAAATTAATTTTTTTTAATGCGTCGTGCATATTGTCGGAATTACCTCTCGCTGTTGATTCCGAGTGAAAGGGATAGCATACATGGAAGAACACACCAATATTATTATGTTGTTGAAGTCCGGATTCAATCTTTGTTTAAAAAAGAAATTAATAAATTAAAAACATAAAATACTAACCGCCCATGATCTCTGCCCACTCCCCACACCCTGAGTGTATGAATTGGCTGAGTATTAAGGACGGTGAGATTCTCAGGATCGATGAGCTTGAGAGCACCCTCGTCGAGGTCCATGAAGAGGTCCTTTCCCTACATTTTATAAATAATTATGAAGATTAACGGAACTTCACGGTGATTTTTTGTGAATACCTAAAGATAAGTTACACTCACGTCGCCCCATCGTCCGACTACGTCGAGCAGATCGTTTCTACCTAGTGAAAGATCTACGATACATTTGTTTACGGCTTTGCTGCTTCTTTCGGGTGTCAAATCTTCCTCGGCGATCTCAGTCCAACCGAGGGACCGTACGGCGAACCTAATCGGCTTGTCCCTGCCTTCGGAGTCTGCCCGGGCCGGATAACTTCTTCTCCTTCGGGAGAACAAACAAAAACAGTTGTTAAGTACCTCTCGATCAATATATTCAACAGTGTTGACGACGGCATCTGTCATCTTCTCGCGTGTATGAACAAATTGATTCGTTTTCTAGATAACTTACTTAAGTGCAAGCTCTTCCTTCCTTTTGTTCTCCAAATCCTGATCAAGGGCTGAACTCGTGTTGCTGCGAGTAACCGTATTGACCATTCCACCGAGTCCATGAAAGTTATTGATCTGGTTTTTTAAAATCAATAAATTCAATTTGCATTAATGAATCTAAATATAAAAATTAAGAGGGTGTTGGACCCTTCCCCTCCTTGTGTTTGATGCGTTACAGCTTCGATAATACTTAAGGTGAGCCTTGATACCGACACTTCACCTCAAAACTATCAACGCATTTTCCTCGAACTCAGATTTTTGTAGAGACGTCAGAATTCGTGGTGTTCGCTGCATGAATGTGCCACGGAGTGAGCACCACAAATTCGAAATTTTTCAGAAAATCTAGGCCCAGGAAAAATGGATTAGACATTTTTAGCTCTGGCTTTTTTGCACTCCGGGTCCCCCGGACTATAAGATCCTTGAGCCTCCCCTCAAGGCGATTCGAAACCTCAACACTCATATACATTAGCTGTTAATCTCTCAGTCCACTGTGAAGCGCCATTTGTTTATGTCTGTCTTTCAAAATCATACATATGTCGCCTTCTCTTGATGATATTTGTGCCAAATATACGAGAAGGGAACAAGAGAGGAATTGCGATGAGCACGTTAGTCAGTGTGACACCGTAACTCTTTGGTTTGTACGACGAATCTCAACAAAAATAAACAGCCAGTCACTTTCTTAATTGAACACGAGTCGTCTTAAAGCGAGGCGAAAGACTCACTCCACGCTGTCGGTGTCTAGAAGAGACAGCACCATAGGTATCGCCCGAAATCAAGAGAGAACACACCAATTATCAAATTGTACAATGTAGTTGTGAGTCTTTGGCCTCGCCTCGACTACTTTCTATCTAAAATTCCGTAACTTTGAGCAAACTTTGTTAAGAATAATTAGATCGTTAATTATATTGAAAAAAATTGTAACAAATTCATAGTTTATTTTTCTGCGAACTGGCCGAGTACGAATGCAATATAACAGAAACTAGTTTTGGCACAAATATCCTTAAGTAAGATTTATTAAACTCACGTTGATTCTTGCAGGTCATTTTACAATAAGAAAGAGATAAATTTGTATTCTGCATCCATGACCGTTACCGAGTTAAATTTACGTAACTTTGGGCCATTCTTATCGTAAACTAGCCAGCAAGAGTCATTGAAAGCTTCATAAAGGTTGCTTCAGTGGTATCGAAGCTGTACCTCTTTAGATAAATCAAACACCTTCTTCTTGAATATTAACGAAAAGTTTAAAGCAATTTCAATGGCGTCAATAGTCAATGACGAGAATGATTGATGATATTTTACTCACACTGTCATTGTCTTTGACGAAACTTCGACGATTCTCGGTCTTCGGATTTAGCGGCGCCTCGGGTGGTTCTCTCTGTATGGTACCGCTCTTGATGTGCCAGTAGTAAGCACCGTCCTTGTCTGAAACAATATGAGCCGAAAGGCGCAAGAGCGTGAATGCGTGTCAGCCGCACCTGTTGCGCGCAGCAGGGGTTTCGTCTCTCCTCTGTTCCTCTTGTGTTTCCCGTTATCTCGTTTGGTCGATAAATTATTCCACGAGAATTCTCTCGCAGCCTCCCCCGTGAGTACAAACTATAATCCGGAAAAACCGCGAGAGCGCTTTGTAAAAAGCGGATATATTTTAGTTGGCTTACCCTCGTGCTTCTCCCATCCCGCTGGTAAATTTTCGTCCTTGTCCTCTGTGTCGATACTGTTTGCGTCCAAACCAGCTGGGGTCTTTTCCGTCTGGTTTTGGGTTTGTACGCTTCCCTTCTGGTTCTTCGGCTGTCTACGTTTTACCGGAAGTGCGTAGAGCTCGCTATTCAATCCACCCTCGACGTGCGGCACACCGCCCATCTCTGTTGTCTCGTTATCCGCTTTTTCGCAATAGCTACAATTAAACCAAATGCATCGAAGTATTGATTAATATTGTAGCATTACGTAATTAAGCATTGGTATTACGTAAAGGTACACAATACAGGGAGCATAAAGCAGTGATGGGCACCACTCGAATAAATAAACGAAAAAAAATTAATATTCTGACAAAATAAAAATCGATAAGTCTAAGTAATATAAACAGTGTTGTTTTTTTAAACAATTTAGCATAATATAGTGCAGCTGATGTTGTGAGGATCAGTGTTAGGATCTTTGCAGAAAATTTACTTTGTACAATTACGGAAATAATTTTATTATCGTTTTTTTTAAGTGATTCCCATCTCTGATACAAAGTCGATGTACCAGCCTATTGATATACGTAGCTTATATTGATACGATGTCAATGCAATTTTTGTTATAAGCACATAATTCTACGTTTCACGTTTTACGCAGTTGGACACAACGACAAATAATTTAAGAAATATATTTTTAGTACATTCGGTTAAAAAATGTGTATAAATTTTCATGCGAAACGTCACGATTGAGAATCTTGAGGCATCGAAGTTCGCGAGCACGTCCACAGGGTGGTTATCTTCATTCGGCTCGGGTTTGCGAAATTACCAATTGAATAGTAGGTTTAGATACGCGAACGTCGTTGGCTGTGAAACTCCACGCACGCTCGTAAGCTTTTACTGCCCTGTACAAGTTATGGTGGTCTAATGTAATCGACGATAAACGACTATCGAACGACAGTATACGATGCATACGCAGACACGAGAGAAACGATAGTGGGCATATACGCGAAGGGCTGTCAGGAATGTTAACGAGGATATTGAATTGTTTTCCAATCGAAAGTACCAACTCATACGGGATAGACAATGAGTCTGGAAAGTTAGTAAAAACCATGTAGACGCACAGTAAGTACTTCTATCTCGTCGTTAAGTTGATGAAAAAGTTATCATTGAACTCACTGAATTTTAGAACGATTGTTTTGAGACACGAGTCAATAACAGATGCGACTGGTATAATCGATCAAATTCACGTTAAATAAAATAAAATAATGAAGTTTGGATATAAATTTAAGAATATCGTATTTTAAACAGAGCTTAAGGCGACTGTACAGGCTAATTTTGAGCTATAAGATGTAACGGAACTAGGTAATTGGCAATTTTTTTTACTAATTGATTTTAAACTCAAATAAGACAAACTCTGATTAAAAAGATTATTTCTAGCTTTTGTTTTTTATCTTATATTTGGCAAAATTAAAGATACAAAAGAAGAAACCATAAATACAATTGTTTGAAATGTTGAGCAGTAGGTATACACGAAATGTGAAATAAAAATATCAGAAAATGTGTAAGTTACTTGATTATTCATTTCGAATTTACTATTTTCGTTATATTTTGTAGTTTAGTTTACGGAAAACAATTATACATTTGTCACATCAATTATAAGTCTTTTCGGAGATATGAATTTTGTAAAACATTTTTTTGTTTGAATAGCAAAATTCATGTCACAGAATTTATTATTTACAGGTGCCATTACCAGATGATCTATCTTAGAGAAAAATTTGTCCCTTTACCCTTTAAGTTGTCTTTTAGGGAGAAATCAAAGTGTCGAAGTAAATTTAAAAAGAACTGTAATTCCTTTTTCTCAAGGGGGTTTAACGTTTTTCATAAAAAAATTAATTCTTAAACGGACGTGGAAGTTCTATGCATCAATAATATAATTTTATCGAAAAATGTTTATCACTCTTGAAAAAAAAAGAATGATTTGAAAATTGTAGCTGTCTCTCGCGCACTCACATCGGCTTCCGATCCCAAATTTCTTCGCCACGGAATATCTGCCGGATAAAAGACAAAAACAGTTTCCTGTAAAATTGTTGGACCGAGGTGAGAACTGTTCGCGACTATTATCCGACAGATGAACCGTTGCAGAGAAATTAAGATTAAAGCTTTATTTACCTACAGAGTAGTATCATATCACCTTAAATACATGTCAAAGCGAGAGAGCTCGCTAGTACGAAGCGACGGTTCGGAAAACGGTAGAGCAGATTGGAATAACGTTTGTTTGACCGTCGGGACGGAAAAAAAAAAAGAGAAGCTTCATTTTCCGAGGTGCATTTCGAGCGGGCTGCAAGTAGTAAAGGTCCTCGCGCGGTGGGCCGTGCACTCTCGGTGCATCGTCCATGGGTGTTGGAACATAGAGAGCGGACAAGGACGAGCGAGAGCTAATATAAAGAGCCAGTAGCAGGAGCAGCGTAGCAACAGAGCAGCGGTAGCAGCTTAATAGCGGCACACGGCGTTGTTCGAGGCAGTACGCTCGCCCTTCAACTTCTCAAAAGTTTCAAGAGGCCTCACTCAAGAGCATTCCAAGTGAGTCTGGCTAGCTGGCTACCCGGTATCGCAAAGCAGTGTTGGGCTAGCACTATCGGCGCGGCGAAACAAGAGACTGAGGTATATATAGAAAAAGCGAAGGCGAAAGAAAATACACACAACAGGGACAGCAAAATATCGTGTATTATCAGTAATTACTATGTTTATACATTAAATACGTTGCAATGAAGGATTAATAATAAAAAAAGATGAATAAAGTATGATAGAGAATTATCAAGAGCGACAGTACTTTTCAACGTAGAGAGACAGAGCGAGAGATACGAT